>JAQJVK010000005.1:36217404-36498566 GCA_035578135.1 Flexamia atlantica | reverse complement strand
TTCCAAACGATTAACATCTTTGGTCCTGTGATATTTTGCCCTTTCTTAGTTCCTTAACCCCGAAAATGGCCTCTAATTTAATTTTCTTGTTAGTTTTCACTTTCTTCTTCGTTTTTTCTTTATTTTGTAGTTCTTTCTTTCACCAGTATACCTAATTTCTCAGTATACCAATATACCAATATTCTTTATTTTGTAGTTCTTTTTTTCACTAATATACCTAATTTTTTAAATAGAGATAGTTTTTGACATAGAGACCATTCAGGGTGATATATGGTAATTTTTCAATTTTACTATGTTTCAACACCTTAAAAAAGTTCGCTAAAGTTGAACTGTCATTCAATATTTGATTTTTTGTGTTTTTTTAGTTTAGTTAGTTTATTCTTTATCTCATGGACCCAATTTTTGTCAAGGGACAAGTCAATGTCAACACCCATGGTTATTCTAAGTCATTTTCTAATTCTATCCCCGTTCAACCCTTAAATACAGCCAATAAATGAAGCAAATTGAGCACTTTTTAAATGTTTGGCATTGTAAGTTTCAAGCAAATAATTTTGCCTCACTCCTTGGCCTCACAACCCTCTCCCACTGAAATAATTACCCCCTTCAACCTAAAACCCCCACCATTAAATACCCCTCCCCCTTAATAACGAAATATCTTCTGCCGAGAATTTATAAAAGTTTAATCAACTTTCTCTTGTGACTTTTGAATATCCAACCTCCCTCAATGAACTTTGATCCTTAAGGTTTATCTGAGGTCTTTCGTCAATATCCCCCTGTTCCGACCCTAAAAATTCGTCTAAATTTGAACTTGCAATAAATGTTCAATGTTATTCGTGTTTTTATTTTTTCTAATTGGTTTATTCTCTGAGAGACCCCATTTTTGACTAGGGATTGAGCAGTGTTACCCTCTTCGTTTGTACAAAGTCATTTACCATTTATAACCTCTTTCAACCCATAAATCAAATTATGTTTTATTGATATAATGTTAGGCAATGTTATTTAAACGCAAACACTTTTGCTTGGCCCCCTGGCATCACCAATCTTCTTTATCACTTAAGTAATAACCTCTCCACAATCAAAACCACCTCCACTACCACTTCCCGGCCCTTGAACACTAAAACACATTGTGACGAGAATGTGTCAAGCAACTTGTAACTTTTTAATATCCAACCCCCCCCCCCCACCTCAGGAACCTTTACCCTTCAGGTTTATCACATGTCATATTTCATTATTACCCCGTCTTAACACCTAAAAAGTTCTCTAAAATTAATTTTAAACTGAGAGACCGAACTTTTGTCAAGAGATAAGTCAGTGATACCGACCACGTTTACCCAGACATTTTCCATATCTAACCCCTTTCAACCCTTAAATACAATAAAAAAATGGAGTGAATTAAGCATTTTCAAAACTTAGGCATTGTTACTTCCGAACAAATACTTTTGCCTAACCCATGACCCAACTTATCCCCTCTTTACTATCAAATCATTAACCTCCCAATAACCAAAACCACGCCCGCAACCAACTACCTAATGCTGTACACCACCAAAGATACCATGAGCTGGGAGTCTGAACCTAAACAGTGAAATTAATTATGTATTGTGTCTTTTCAATATCAAAAACCCTGACCCTTTAGCATAATCATTCGTCAATTTTACCCCATTTCAACCCCTCAGAAGTCCTAAGTTAAACTTTCATTGCACTTGACTCGTGTTTTTCATATCTATTTTGTATCGTTTAGAGATCCATTTTTGTCATTTTCCTCACCAGGCCACACCAACAAAATTAACCCCCCCCCACCAATCAACAACCCCCTCATCACCACCACCAACAACCTCCTCATCCCCACCACCAACTATCCTCTTGAACACTTCCACAGATATCTTGTACAACGGCATTGTAAACAATTTAATTACATTTGTCCTGTGAATTTTCAACACCCACCCCGTGGTTTAACCTCATTTTTATATAATTATTTATCACTACTCAACCAACAACACCTCGACCACCAACCATCTCCTTGAACACCACCAAAGATAGCCTACCTTGTTTTTAGGGTTTGTAAACAGTTTGATAAAAATCTGTACGTTGACTTCAATATGCAAACCCCCCCCCCCCTCTCCCGAGAGAATCCCAAAGGGGCCTGGGGGCGGAGCCCCCAGCAAGCCGTAAGGCGAGTTTAACATATACAGAGTAAATAAGAATAATATACACATTATAAACATACATTAGCTTAAGCTAACAACATATCAAAAATACAGATGAATCAGTTAATAAATACAATACCCCCGTCGCAGCAGACCTGCGTACTCAGCGAATTTCCATAGGATTTATTTTGTATATGTGAACATTCAACTTGTTTGAAGGAAAGTAACATTTGAATATGTTAAGTAAATAATATACTAAAAACGCATATTTACATGGCGCTTATTTACGCTTCTTGGTGTTTTATTCATGAGCTTTAAACATCAGGAAAATTAACAAAGAGACCATATTGGTTTTCATTAGTAATACATACACTTTTGTATTTTATATAATTCTTAGTCTTTTAATTTTTAATAACTGTAATCTTGTTATAGAATATAAATGTCAACAAACATATAACCAATGAACTCAAAACACTCAAAACAAACAAATAATTTAATCTCATGAAAAAAATAAATTCAATCATATGGTCAGTTTTACAGTAATTAAAACATCCCTGTTGCAACAGACCTACATCTCCAGCCAATTTCAATAAAAAATATTATCAATCCTCATAATTGTAAACATATCATATATTATGCTACATTTTCAGGCAGTTTAGACCAAGACATCCCCCACCTCCAAATGCTCTTACTTTCTTTATTAAATTTAAAAATAATTTGTATTTTTTGATATAGTATATATTTTCTGCAAAATCTTGATCAATGAACTCTACCTATTCAAAATAAACACAAATAAAATATTCAACACCTGCAAATTTAATCATATGTTCAGAATTATATTTTTTAAAAACATCTCAAATCAGGGTGACTATACTTTTTGGAGGGAAAAATTATTAAAAACAATATTGGACAACGTACTAACTTTAGCACATCCAATATTATCCAATATCTAAGCAACGGGGTGACGTAGAATAATAATTCAAAATGCTAAATTGTTTGTTTTTTAAGCTGAATTCGATTTTGACAATTAAGTTTAAAAATAATTAGTAAAAAGGTGATAAATCTTGAAAATAAATTTTATTTTGTGAAAAAACCTTCTTAGAGTAAATCAATCTTGCTGGTTTTCGAACTCGAAGTCATGAATGACGCTTTACACGTTTGTTCCAAATTTCATCAAGATCGGACCTTTTTTACAAAAGTTATCGCGCCTACGGACAGGTATATATATATTTTTTTTCATTTCAATGAAACGCTGAAAATATTATAAAAAAAACTCACAATATTTCGCTTTACGCGTCTTCAGGTGAAAAATTGTATAAAATAAAATAGAAATATAAATAAATTATGACATTTAACAAAAATTATAAAACTGTATAAATATAAACAAAAAACATCTGGTATAAAGTATTTTGAATTAATATAACTATCTTAAGTATAGCCCGTGAGGAAATTTTGACTTTAAAATCATTTGATGTGCTTGCTCCATGAACCTCAATTCTTGTGTTGTAGATGCAGCATCTAATTGTCGAACTGGTGTAAAGCTCGACTGGTGTATAAATCTTCAAATTTGTCTTTGTGTAACTTTGCGTGTTTAACTAGTGGTTGTTCCATTTTGTTGTGATTATATGCAAATCTATGTTCTGTGACTCTTGTTCTTAACGAGTTGATTGTCGAGCCAATGTAATCTTTTGGGCATTGTTTGCATTTAACTTGATATACGACGTTTGTTGAATCACAGGACAGATTTTTATTTTTTATGGAATAGCTTTTATTTGTAGTGCTGCTTGTAAAAGTTGAGGTGCATGGAAGCATTTTGCAGACCATGCATAGGTTTGTGGCAAGCTTCAGCTTTATATTTTTTTCTTTTGTCGCCTCTTCTTGTTTTTCAGGAAGTTTCGGTTTTGATAGTATTTCCTTTAGTACTGGTGGTCTGCGAAGTGTGATGCGAGGGACACTTTTGAATATTTCATTTGTTGAACATGACTGCTGAAGGACATTATAAGCTATTTTTAAGATATTATTTATTTTGTATAACCCTGGGTGGTATGTGGTTATAAACTTTGGATCGTCTTTATTAAAGTTAGATTTAGTATTTTTAGTCAGGTTTCTTATATTTAGTTTTGAGTTTAAGAGTTTTCTTGGATATCCCCTCTTAGTGAAAGCTATTAATAGATTGTCTATGTAATTTTCCATATTTTAGCGAATTTCCCCTTTTGGGTAAGAAGCTATTACCGTAGGTCTCATGGTAAGACCTAAGCCCAAGACCATAATAACTTTTCGTTTTGGGGCCCCCAGAAGCAAAAAACACCATTAGTTCAAATTTCTAGATATATATATAATTAATATAACTATTATTAACATTATTTTATACATATAACGTTTATATAACAAAATGGAACAACCACTAGTTAAACACGCAAAGTTACACAAAGAAAAATTTGAAGATTTATACAGCTTTACACCAGTTCGACAATTAGATGCTGCATCTACAACACAAGAATTGAGGTTCATGGAGCAAGCACATCAAACAAATATAAAAAATCTATATATATATATGTGTCTGTAAGCACGATAGCGCTCGCAAAAATGGTCCGATCGGAATGAAATTTGGCACAGGTGTGTAAAGTAGTAATTATTCGGACGAGTTCGTGAACCAGCCCGATCGGACCACCGGAAGGGGGGTAAAGCGGGGTAAACCCCCCCAAAAATGGGTTTTTCGAGTTTTTTATATAGAAAAATAAAATTTATCGAATTTTGGTTAGCACCATTGAATTCAGCTCAAAAAAACAAACAATTTAGTAATTTGAATCATTGCTCTATGTCCACTGGTTACCGAGATACTGAAAGTGGTAAACACAGTACGTTGTCTCAATGTTAACCTTATGGGGAGTAAGTAAACTTCTATATCTCGCTTATTTCTCAACATATCATAATGAAACTTGGTTTGTGGCTTCATATAGATGAGATCTAATGTATTTTAATATAAAATCCCGGATATTAACGTTTTTATGGCAGCAAACCTGCATACTCATTCCCCATGTTATCCTTATGGGAAATAAAAAAAATGCAATATCTTCCTTATTTATTAACATATCTTGATAAAACTTGGTATTAAAGTCTCTACTAAACATTGAATTAAAACCACCCAGTTTTAAATTACCTGTTGCAGCAAACCTGCATACTCATTCCCCATGTTATTCTTATGGAGCTTAAAAAACGTGTCAAATCTCGCTATATTGGATTGAAACATGTGCTTTACAATTGAAATTCGCTGAGTATGCAGGTCTGCTGCAACGGGGGTATTTCTTTTCTTCACATAAATCAATAGCTCTTTTAGCTAGACTTTTTGGAACAGCTTTTTTAATGTGAGGTGGATGGCAGCTTTCATAGTGAAGGTATTGGAATGTATTAGTACTTTTTATATTTATATTATTTTTTAAAATTCCATTTTCAATATATATATTTGTATCAAGAAAAGTTACAGATGACGGTGATATTTCCCATGTGAATTTCAAATTGTTAAAGTTATTTAATGCTTGAAGGAAATCTTCAAGTTTGTCTTGACCATAAGTCCATATCATGAATATGTCGTCAATATAACGTTTCCAAACAATTGGTTTGTAGTTCTGGGATTCCAAGAACTCTTTTTCCATTTTTCCCATAAATAAGTTTGCTTATGAGGGTGCCATCCTTGTACCCATAGCTGTACCCTTTTGTTGTAAATAATATGAGTCTTGGAAACGAAAACAATTCATGGTCAGGATGAAGTTGGTTAAAGTTATTAAGAAATTTGTTGAGGGAGTTTGCACAGTTCGTTGTTCTAAGTAATATCTGGCTGCATTTATTCCTTCTGAGTGTATGATGTTAGTATACAAAGATGTGACACCTATTGTTACTAAAAGGCTTTCTTTGGGTAAAGGTTGATTAATATTTTTGAGATTTTCTAAAAACTCCTTAGAATTTTTTACATATGAAGGTAAATCTTTTACTATGTCTTGCAGATTAGCATCTACGTAAGCAGAAATTCGTTCTGTGGGAGATGCGATTGAGGAAACGATGGGTCTTCCTGGAGGTGGTGTAATGTTTTTGTGAATCTTTGGTAATAAGTAAAATACAGGAGTTTTTTTGAATAAGGAGTTTTATTGATTCTTCGTTTAAACCTTCCTTGGATCCATTAGCTTTTATATATTTGTTAATTTCAGAGGAAAACTTGTGCGTGAAGTCTTTTTCTAGTAACTGGTATGTCGAGTTGTCATTTAGTTGTCTTTTTGCTTCTGTAATGTAATCTTCAGTATTCATTATTACTGTCATATCTCCTTTATCTGCAGGGAGGATTATTATGTTTTTGTTTTTACAAAGAGACTTGATAGCTTTGTGTTCATCATCAGTTAGGTTATTATTTTTTGGTAAACTATCTTGAAAATTCGGGTCTGAGATGTTTGATAAAACAACTTTAAGAAACTGTTCAATAGGGTGGTCTGGATTCAAGCTTTGAGGCTCTTATTCTGATTTGGGTTTGAATTTTAACAAACGCTAATCTACATTATCTGTGTTATTGCAGTTACTGTCGTTATTATGACTCTTATTTGAAAGATAAGTTACATGTAGATCATCTACATGTAACTTATCTTTCAAACATATATACAAAAAAACATGCATATCAAACATATATATGAAAATGAGCGAACGGTGTTTTTGGGGTCTTGGGACCTCAAAATGAAAAAATAACATGGTCCCGGGCTTAAGTCTCACCGTGCCGCCTACGGTAATAGCTACTTCCCTATAGGGGAAATTCGCTAAAAGTTAAGATTTGTCCTAATTAGCGAATTTCCCCTATAGGGAAGAAGCTATTACCGTAGGTCTCATGGTAAGACCTAAGCTCGGGACCACTATAACTTTTCGTTTTGGGGCCCCCAGAAGCAAAAAACACTATTCGTTCGAATTTATATATATATATCTATATCTATATATATATCTATATATATATCTATATATATCTATATATATATATATATATCTATGTGTCTGTTAGCACGATAGCGGCCGCAAAAATGGTCCGATCTTTATGAAATTTGGTACAGACGTGTAAAGTGGTAATCAATTGGACGAATTCGTGAACCAACCCGATCGAACCACCGGAAGGGGGGGTAAAGGGGGATAAACCCCCCAAAAATGGGTTTTTTGGGGTTTTCACATAGAAAAATAAAATTTATCGAATTTGTGTGGGCAACAGTGAATTCAGCTCAAAAAAACAAACAATTTAGTATCTTGAATCACTGCTCTATGTCCATTGGTTACCGAGATATTGAAAGTGGTAAACACAGTACGTTGTCCCAATGTTAACCTTAAGGGAAATAAGAAAAATTCTATATCTCGGTTATTTCTCAACATATATTGTTAAAACTTGGTAAATAGCTTCTTTTAGTTCAGATCTACTAAATATTGAATTAAAACCACCCAGTTTTAATATTCCTGTAGCAGCAAACCTGCATACTCATTCCCCATGTTATTCTTATGGAGCTTACAAAAACATGTTAAATCTCGCTATGTTGGATTGAAATATGTTGTTTTACATTTGAAATTCGCTGAGTATGCAGGTCTGCTGCAACGGGGGTATTTTGTAATTATTATAATTTAAAATAGACAAGGTAAATGGAAATATTATATACAATTTACACATACACTAACTTAACAGCATATCAAAACACAGACAAATCAAATGATATGGATAATACCCCCGTTGCAGCAGACCTGCATACTCGGCGAATTTCAAATGCAAAACAACATATTTCAATCCAACATAGCGAGATTTTACATGTTTTTGTAAGCTCCATAAGAATAACATGGGGAATGAGTAAGCAGGTTTGCTGCTACAGGTATATTAAAACTGGGTGGTTTTAATTCAATAATTAGTAGATCTGAACTAGAAGAAGCTATTTACCAAATTTTATCAAGATATGTTGAGAAATAACCGAGATATAGCATTTTATTTATTTCCCGTAAGGTTAACATTGGGACAACGTACTGTGTTTACCACTTTCAATATCTCGGTAACCAATGGACATAGAGCAATGATTCAAGATACTAAATTGTTTGTTATTTTGAGCTGAATTCAATGGTGCCAACAAAAATTTGATACATTTTATTTTTCTATGTAAAAAACTCAAAAAACCGATTTTTCAGGGGGTTTATCCCCCTTAACCCCCCCTTCCGGTGGTCCGATCGGGCTGGTTCACGAACTCGTCCGAGTGATTACCACTTAACACGTCTGTACCAATTTTCATTAAGATCGGACCATTTTTACGGCCGCTATCGTGCTAACAGACAAATATATATATATATATATAAATTCGAACGAATGGTGTTTTTTGCTTCTGGTGACCCCAAAACGAAAAGTTATCATAGTCTCGGGCTTAGGTCTTACCATGAGACCTACGGTAATAGCTTCTTCCCTATAGGGGAAATTCGCTAAAAGTTAATATTTTTTGCTTGTTTTGTAATTTTATAATTTAAAATATACAGGGTAGGTATAATTAATATATACAGTTTACACATGCACTTACTTAAGTTAACACCATAGCCAAATATTAGACAGATCTGTTAATTAATACAAAATTAGCATTTATATATATTTTTGTAATTTTATATTTTAAAAGTTAGTGGTAATATTTTATTAGCATATGCTATTTACAAGTTCAGTTGCTTAGGTTAACAACACATCTAAATATTAGACATATCGGAAAATAAAGCTCAAAGTTAGTATTTTTAGCCTATTTTATACTTTTATAATTTGGAATAGACAAAGAAAATATAGTTAATACACACCATTTAACATGCACTTGCTTAACTTAACAACATACCCAAGTATCAGACAAATCAAACTATAAACATATTTTTGGTCCATTTAAAATTTTTATATTTTAAAATAAACAGAGTAAATGGGATTTACAAAATACTAGCTTAAGTTAACAACATACCCAAGTATTAGACAAATCAAACAATAAACATCAAAGTTAATTTTTCGGCCCATTTTATAATTTTATATTTTAAAATATTCAGAGTAGATAGTATTAATATATATATTTTTACAAATATACTAGCTTAAGTTATCAACATACCCAAATATTAGACAAATCAGGCAATAAATAGCAAAGTTGATGATTTCACTTATTTTATAATTTTACTATTTAAAATATACAGGGTAGATTTGATTAATATATGCTATTTCCAAATTCACTTACTTAGCTGAACAACATATCCAAGTATTAGACAAATCAGACAATAAAGACCAAAGTTAATATTTTTGGCCTGTTTTATAATTTTATATTTTAAAATATACAAGTTAGATAGAAATAAAACACATCATTTACAGATGCACCTACTTAGGTTAACAACATACCCAAATATTAGACAAATCGAACTATAAACATCAAAGTTAATATTTTAGCTCATTTTTATAATTTTATATTTTAAACTATACAGAGCAGATAGGATTTTTATATATCATTTACAAATATACTAGCTTCAGTTAACAACATACCCAAATATTAGACAAATCAGACAATAAATAGCAAAGTTGATATTTTTGGCCTATTTTATAATTTTACATTTAAAATTATACGGGCTAAATAAAAATAATATATATCATTTATACGAGCACTAGCCTAGATTAACATCATACTCAAATATTAGACAAATCTGTTAACAAAGACAAAAGTTAACATTTTTACCTAATTTTATAATTTTTTATTTTAAAAGATATAGGGTAGATAGAATTAATTTATAATATTTACAAGTTCACTTGCTTAACTTAACAACATATCCAAATATCAGACAGATCGGACAATAAAGACCAAAGTTAGCATTTCTACATATTTTTGTAATTTAATATTTTAAAATATACAGAGTAAATAGGATTAAAATATATCATTTACAAATAAACTAGCTTAAGCTAACAACAAACCCAAATATTTAACAAATCAGACGATAAATAGCAAAGTTGATATTTTTGGCCTATTAGCGAACTTCCCCTATAGGGAAGAAGCTATTACCGTAGGTCTCATGGTAAGACCTAAGCTCGGGACCACTATAACTTTTCGTTTTGGGGCCCCCAGAAGCAAAAAACACTATTCGTTCGGATTTTTATATATATCTATATATATATATATATCTATGTGTCTGTTAGCACGATAGCGGCCGCAAAAATGGTCCGATCTTTATGAAATTTGTTACGGACATGTAAAGTGGTAATCAATTGGGCGAGTTCGTGAACCAGCCCGATCGGACTACCCGAAGGGGGGGGGGGGTAAAGGGGGATAAACCCCCCAAAAATGGGTTTTTTGAGTTTTTTACATAGACAAATAAAATTTATCGAATTTTTGTGGGCACCATTGAATTCACCTCAAGAAAACAAACAATTTAGTATTTTGAAACCAGTCCAGTGCTACCCCTCTAACTCCAATTAAGTTTAATTTTTTTTAAGAATTCCTCTGTCGACAGTGTCAAAAGCTTTAGCAAGATCAATGAAAACCAAAAGTGGTTTTTTATTACATCCAATTATATCATGAATATTTTTAGTGAGAAGGAAAAGATCGTCGTTAAGGTTTTTATCTTTTCTAAAGCCAAATTGGTTTTCAAATAGAATATTATGCACTAATAGATAATTTTCAAGTTGAAATCTTACACATTTTTCTAATAATTTTGACAGCACGCTTGCTAACGTAATAGGTCTTTTTTTTATTTTTTGATTAGGATTTTTGCGGACATTTGCCATCACTGATTAGTAAAAAACAAGTTTCACGACGTTTCGGGATCTGGAATCTGATCCCGTCTTCAGGTGGAAGAAAACCTAGAACATAACAAGATTAGTAACACATAGCCAGGAAAACCTGGAGAAAAACACAGCTAAAACAGAGAACTGTAAAAGCAGTCACAAAAACAATAAGCTGAAAAGAAAAACAATACACAAAATAACACAGGAATCACAAGTATCAAGAATCACCAGGCAGGAGAGAGCACGTCCACACCCAATCAGAGCTGAGCTGAGACTGGTGGGAGGAAAGCAAATGGCGGCGGCAACGGAAATGGCGGCGCCCACAGCCAACCAAATCACGGCGCGCTACCGGTGGCGAAAACCTGAAACAGAGACATGTGATATGCAAATTCCGTGTGTCTGTTTGTGTCTTTTTAGTTAATTTTTAACCTGATTTTTCCCCTTGGCCTTGCTACGGGTTAACATGTTATGAGAATTTTGAACAGAATTGTTAGTAATTACCCTATTTGCTGACACTTTATTTTCCCTGTCTTTCAATTCTTTGTTTAATATTGGTAGCCATACTGGCCTTATTTCAAGTGAAGATTGACTGATTGGTTGGTCTGCTAGTTTTATGTATGAAGCTTCAATTAGTTTTCTTTTGAAAAAATGAGGTTCGCGGTGTACTATTTTTGCTTCGTCAAAATTCATCTGGTGATTTTCAGACCAGCAGTGTTGAGCAATTTTTGATTTATCCACTAAGCCCTTCCTCGTGTTATCTTTGTGTTCTTTGATTCTAACATTTAAAGGTCTTTTTGTCTCGCCATAATACGGCCTAGAGCAACTATTGCAGTTTATTCTGTAAACACAGTTTTTAGATCCCTGAGTGCCATTTTTTGGTTTGGTTTTTACGAGACATTGCCTAAGAGTGTTTTGTGTCCTAAACGCGGTTCTAACTTTGAACTTCCTAGCAACTCTTCTAATTTTTTCCGATAATCCCGGCACATAAGGGATTGACATAGGAACGAATTTTTCAGTGTTTTCTGACTCATTCTGTTTAGCCCTACGGGTTTTACACTTTCTTATTACGGATTGAGGGTATCCATACTTAGCCAAATCTTGCTCTACTTTTTTGATTTCCTGATTTAATCCATGTTGATTTGAGCAAATGCTCTTTGCTCTGTCAAATAGTGAGTAAGCTACCCCTTCTTTGACAGATTTTTGATGGTTTGATTGAAAATTTAAGTACTGCCCTGTGTGTGTCTTTTTTCTGAAAACAGTTGTCCTAAGCGTGTCCCTATCCTTTTCTACGCACACATCCAAAAATGCTAGTTTGTTTTGGACTTCCTCTTCCATTGTTAGGCGGATGGAAGGAGAAATACTGTTAAGATGCCCTAAAAAATCTTTTAGTTCATCGTCTCCATGCGGAAATACCACGAAGGTGTCATCGACGTACCTCCACCAAATCTTCGGTTTGAGTTGAGCCAAAGACAAAGCCTTTTGCTCAAACTCCTCCATAAAGATATTAGCAAAGATAGGCGACAATGGCGACCCCATGGCCATCCCCTCATCTTGACGGTATAGTTTACCCTCTAGTTCAAAATAGTTACATTGAGTGCATAATTCAAGCAGTTCCATAATGACGTTAACAGGAAGTTTAGTACGTTCAGTTAGACTTTCATCTTTTTCGAGCCGAGACTCGATTATTTTTAAGGTTTCAGGAACTGGGACATTCGTGAACAGACTTTCAACATCAAAACTAACCAGCTTATCCGTCTCAGCCAGCACTATGTCCTTTGACTTTTCAACGAAGTCTTTAGAATTTTTTATGTACGAGTCAGTTTTTCCTACCAATGGTTTTAGGATGTCCAGGAGGACTTTAGACAGTTCCCTACACGGTGAGTCGCGAGAGCTAATTATAGGCCTAAGAGGTACATCAGTTTTATGAATTTTAAGTAACCCATACATGTGTGGGATTTTCGAGTGATGCGGTGTTAAACGAGTTCTTTGTTTATCAGAAAAAAACTGTTTATGCTTCCTAAGAGTGCTTGCAACTTTACGCTCGAAACTTTCTGTAGGATCTTTATTTAGTTCAGTATATTTACCAGCTTGGAGAGTTTCCAATATTTTCTCTTTATATGTTACTGTGTCCAAGACAACAGTAGCGTTTCCTTTATCCGCGGGCAATGTTTTGATAGTATCATCTTTCCCAAGGATAGATACTGCCTTGATTTCCTCTTTCTTTAGGTTGGGCTTTGGGACAGGAATTTTATTCAGTAAGATGCTGGCCTCGCACCGAAACTGATCCCCCTGAGTCTCAGGGAGCTGAGACACAGCGGACTCAATCCCCGTAACAAAGTCAAGCGCCCTCACTGATTTAGGCACAACAGAAAAGTTCAGCCCTTTAGACAAAACGGAAATTTCATTTGAATTTAAATTTCGTGAAGAAAGATTCACAACCTGATTATTTGCATCATTAATCTGTTCATCATTTTTAGAGTTATTACTAATTTCGACAGGTCTTAATTTTTCTAGCTTTGATTGTTGTCTGGATTTAATATCAACCGATTCTTTGTCAAACCTATTTTGGATGCTTTGAAAAATGTTCTGAAACTCAGAACCAATTAAAGTTGCCAATTCAGATTTCTTATTTTCAGTACTGATTTTGAGGGTTCTCTTTTCCGTACGATGAAAGTTTATTCTTTCAATCAGGAGAGATTTTGAAGCTGCAGACATTATTTTGCTGGCTTTAAAACTACTAAAAGGAGGTTTAATTCTGAAACTCTGCGGTATTAGATTTTCGAGTTTGCACTTAGTGAGAAAAGTTAAATGGTTGGTGTGCCTAGCCAACTTTAGGTGCATTTGTTCAAGTTCACTTAATTGATTACTTACTCCGGGTCCGTACCGAGAATCAATTCTTTGTTTGAAATTCATTGTTGGTGATGGTGATTTTATATTTTGATTAGGATTTTTGCGGACATTTGCCATCACTGATTAGTAAAAAACAAGTTTCACGACGTTTCGGGATCTGGAATCTGATCCCGTCTTCAGGTGGAAGAAAACCTAGAACATAACAAGATTAGTAACACATAGCCAGGAAAACCTGGAGAAAAACACAGCTAAAACAGAGAACTGTAAAAGCAGTCACAAAAACAATAAGCTGAAAAGAAAAACAATACACAAAATAACACAGGAATCACAAGTATCAAGAATCACCAGGCAGGAGAGAGCACGTCCACACCCAATCAGAGCTGAGCTGAGACTGGTGGGAGGAAAGCAAATGGCGGCGGCAACGGAAATGGCGGCGCCCACAGCCAACCAAATCACGGCGCGCTACCGGTGGCGAAAACCTGAAACAGAGACATGTGATATGCAAATTCCGTGTGTCTGTTTGTGTCTTTTTAGTTAATTTTTAACCTGATTTTTCCCCTTGGCCTTGCTACGGGTTAACATGTTATGAGAATTTTGAACAGAATTGTTAGTAATTACCCTATTTGCTGACACCTTATTTTCCCTGTCTTTCAATTCTTTGTTTAATATTGGTAGCCATACTGGCCTTATTTCAAGTGAAGATTGACTGATTGGTTGGTCTGCTAGTTTTATGTATGAAGCTTCAATTAGTTTTCTTTTGAAAAAATGAGGTTCGCGGTGTACTATTTTTGCTTCTAAATTCTAAAGACTTCGTTGAAAAGTCAAAGGACATAGTGCTGGCTGAGACGGATAAGCTGGTTAGTTTTGATGTTGAAAGTCTGTTCACGAATGTCCCAGTTCCTGAAACCTTAAAAATAATCGAGTCTCGGCTCGAAAAAGATGAAAGTTTAACTGAACGTACTAAACTTCCTGTTAACGTCATTATGGAACTGCTTGAATTATGCACTCAATGTAACTATTTTGAACTAGAGGGTAAACTATACCGTCAAGATGAGGGGATGGCCATGGGGTCGCCATTGTCGCCTATCTTTGCTAATATCTTTATGGAGGAGTTTGAGCAAAAGGCTTTGTCTTTGGCTCAACTCAAACCGAAGATTTGGTGGAGGTACGTCGATGACACCTTCGTGGTATTTCCGCATGGAGACGATGAACTAAAAGATTTTTTAGGGCATCTTAACAGTATTTCTCCTTCCATCCGCCTAACAATGGAAGAGGAAGTCCAAAACAAACTAGCATTTTTGGATGTGTGCGTAGAAAAGGATGGGGACACGCTTAGGACAACTGTTTTCAGAAAAAAGACACACACAGGGCAGTATTTAAATTTTCAATCAAACCATCAAAAATCTGTCAAAGAAGGGGTAGCTTACTCACTATTTGACAGAGCAAAGAGCATTTGCTCAAATCAACATGGATTAAATCAGGAAATCAAAAAAGTAGAGCAAGATTTGGCTAAGAATGGATACCCTCAATCCGTAATAAGAAAGTGCAAAACCCGTAGGGCTAAACAGAATGAGTCAGAAAACACTGAAAAATTCGTTCCTATGTCAATCCCTTATGTGCCGGGATTATCGGAAAAAATTAGAAGAGTTGCTAGGAAGTTCAAAGTTAGAACCGCGTTTAGGACACAAAACACTCTTAGGCAATGTCTCGTAAAAACCAAACCAAAAAATGGCACTCAGGGATCTAAAAACTGTGTTTACAGAATAAACTGCAATAGTTGCTCTAGGCCGTATTATGGCGAGACAAAAAGACCTTTAAATGTTAGAATCAAAGAACACAAAGATAACACGAGGAAGGGCTTAGTGGATAAATCAAAAATTGCTCAACACTGCTGGTCTGAAAATCACCAGATGAATTTTGACGAAGCAAAAATAGTACACCGCGAACCTCATTTTTTCAAAAGAAAACTAATTGAAGCTTCATACATAAAACTAGCAGACCAACCAATCAGTCAATCTTCACTTGAAATAAGGCCAGTATGGCTACCAATATTAAACAAAGAATTGAAAGACAGGGAAAATAAAGTGTCAGCAAATAGGGTAATTACTAACAATTCTGTTCAAAATTCTCATAACATGTTAACCCGTAGCAAGGCCAAGGGGAAAAATCAGGTTAAAAATTAACTAAAAAGACACAAACAGACACACGGAATTTGCATATCACATGTCTCTGTTTCAGGTTTTCGCTACCGGTAGCGCGCCGTGATTTGGTTGGCTGTGGGCGCCGCCATTTCCGTTGCCGCCGCCATTTGCTTTCCTCCCACCAGTCTCAGCTCAGCTCTGATTGGGTGTGGACGTGCTCTCTCCTGCCTGGTGATTCTTGATACTTGTGATTCCTGTGTTATTTTGTGTATTGTTTTTCTTTTCAGCTTATTGTTTTTGTGACTGCTTTTACAGTTCTCTGTTTTAGCTGTGTTTTTCTCCAGGTTTTCCTGGCTATGTGTTACTAATCTTGTTATGTTCTAGGTTTTCTTCCACCTGAAGACGGGATCAGATTCCAGATCCCGAAACGTCGTGAAACTTGTTTTTTACTAATCAGTGATGGCAAATGTCCGCAAAAATCCTAATCAAAATATAAAATCACCATCACCAACAATGAATTTCAAACAAAGAAGTAATAGGTCTAAAGCTTACACATTGGTCCTTTTCCCCACCTTTATAAATTGGAATTACTTTCCCCATTTTAAATGAATTAGGAAAAACCCCGGAAGTCAAACTTAAATTGATAATATGAAGAAGAGGATATTTAAAAAAATGAAAGTTATACTTAATCAACCTAGCAGGAATTCTATCAACCCCGGGTGCCGATCCTCCTTTAATTTTATTCACTAAATTCGCTAGGTGTTGTTCAGAAATTGGCTCCAGCTGGAAGTTGGAGTCCACCATAAAGTCTTCATCCCTCACAATAATATCAGTCACAGGGGGGATGGCACTGGCTAAGTTGGCTCCAACATTAACATAGTATTCGTTCAGTTTATTAGCAACAGCTCTAATATCCTCAACCTCAACCAGGAGCTTCGGCAGAACCAACAGAAATGATCAGTGTTCTGCAACTTAATATGCAGAGGAGCAGGACAGCAAACGACTTGCTGTTCCAATTCGCCACGGAGCAGGGTGCTGACCTACTGCTTCTCAGTGAGCAGTACCAGAACCGACGCTCTGCGCAGTGGTTCTCGGACCCCTCCGGCACTGCGGCGATTTGGATCTTGGACCTCGGGAAGGTGCCTGTTCTCGATTCCGGATCGGGCAACGGCTTCGTTTGGGTGAGGAGCAGGGGTTTCACCGTCTTCTCCTGTTACCTCACGCCTAACCAACCGATCGCAGACTACCGCCACATGGTCGATTCCATCGAGGATAAGATCATGAACACCTCTGGCGGGGTCATAGTCGGTGGCGATTTTAACGCCAAAGCCGTGGAATGGGGTTCCCCGCGAACCGACACTCGAGGACGTTACGTCCTCGAGTCGGCTGCCAGGTCGGGCCTCTGTATCCTCAACACGGGCGGCATTTCCACCTTTCGCCGTCCGGGGTGCAGAGAGACGATCCCTGACATATCTCTTGCCTCTGAAGGGATTGCCCAGCGGATCTCCGACTGGCGTGTCTGCGAGGACTACTCCTCCAGCGACCAACAGGCGATCCTTTTCAAGGTCCTTCCCGAGGGCGCGCGCTTGCGCGCTGAACCTGCTCCTCTGGCTCGACGCTGGAACACCAGTCGTCTGAGCAAAGACACTTTTAAAGAAGTAATTAAGGACCAGAGCATTGTGAATTTCACAAGTGCCGAAGATCTGGCAGCATCGACGATGCGACTCATCGCGACCGCATGTGAGCAGTCGATGCCCGGAGTTTCCCGCCGCCACAGGAAGAAGCCGGTTTACTGGTGGACGCCTGAAATCGCGGAACTCCGGAGGAGATGCCTTGGTCTCCGACGAGCTGCGCAGCGAGCCAGGAACCGCCCTGATGCAAATGCCAGATCGGCTGAGCACAGAGCGGCCCGCCGAGAGCTCCGCGGTGCCATCAACCGGAGTAAAGTCAGGTGCTGGAAACAGCTGTGTCAGGATATCGACAACGACCCCTGGGGGACGGGCTACAAACTTGTAACCCAGAAGCTAGGGGCTCGCTCACCACCTGCAGTCATGGAACCACAAGCCATGGCCGCCGTCGTCGACACACTGTTTCCCAGCCACCCAGTTCGGCCAGTCAGGGAATTCGGAGAGGTAGGCGCCTTCCCAGCTTTCCGGGAAGAGGAACTCACCGCCGCCGTCCGATCCCTACGACCCAGAAGAGCGCCCGGTCCCGATGGCATTCCGGCGGAGGTGCTCAAGCTCGCTGCGGAGGTGAATCCAAGGCTTCTGCTCGACATGTTCAACGCGTGTCTGGCGGAAGGCGTTTTCTTTTCGTCGTGGAAGGTTGCCCGCCTTGTCCTTATCCCGAAGGCGAAGAGCACACCGGGGACCCCTTCTTCTTTCCGACCCCTGTGTATGCTCGACACGGCCGGGAAAGTGCTTGAGAAGCTCCTGCGCGTCAGGCTGACCGAGGCCATCGTCTCTGCGGGGGACTTGTCCCCGCAGCAGTACGGCTTCAGATCCGGTCGCTCTACCATCGACGCTATTCAGGAGGTAGTTGAGGCAGTGCGGAGGGCGGAGGACCACAACCACTGGTCGCGCCGCGTGGTCCTTCTTGTCACGCTCGACGTGAAGAACGCTTTTAACTCCGCCAGGTGGAGCGATATGCTGTGGGCGCTTGAGCATACGTTCCAAGTTCCCTCCTACCTCCTGCGTATGATAGAAGCGTATTTGTTAGACCGCGTTCTGTTGTACGACACGACCGAAGGTCAGCGGCGCATTCCCATCACTTCCGGGGCTGCGCAGGGGTCCATTCTCGGACCAGATCTCTGGAACGTGTCCTACGATAGCTTGCTGAGGCTAGACATGCCCGATGAGACCCACCTCGTTGGCTATGCTGACGACGTCGCTGCCTTGATCGCTGCGAGGAACGTCGAGCAGGCAAAACTGAGGCTCAGCGTAGTAATGGCCAAGGTCAACGGGTGGATGCGAGATCACGGCTTGTCCCTGGCTATCAGTAAGACGGAGATCGTCGTCCTCACCAAAAAGAGGATAAACACCGTGTTCCCGGTGCAGATAGGTGACGTGACACTCGAGACTAAGCCTGCTGCAAAGTACCTGGGAGTCATGGTCGACAGCAGACTGTCTTTCGGCGAGCAGATCCAGCGCGCCGCCGACAAAGCCGCTAAGGGTGTCGCTGCCCTTGGTAGGCTTATGCCCAATGTCGGCGGTCCTCGTTCCTGCAAGCGCCGTCTGCTCATGACTGCCGTCCAGTCAGTCTTGCTGTACGGGGCGGAGGTATGGGCTCACGCACTCGAGAAGCGAGTCTTCCGAGACCGGCTTGCCCGAGTCCAGCGTCGAGGAGCTCTGCGGGTCGCTTCGGCCTACCGCACAGTCTCCGAGCCTGCTGTGATGGTGATCGCCGGAGTCATCCCCGTCCTCTTCCTCGCGAGGGAGAGGCAGGCGATTTACCGGAGGAGGCCTGAAGTGGGCCGGGAAACAGCTGCCAGGGAAGAGCGCGATCGCAGCTTCGACTCCTGGCAGCGCGACTGGGAAGCCGAGCCGAGGGGACGCTGGACCTTCCAGCTCATACCATCCGTCCGACCATGGGTGGAGCGGCAGCACGGCGAGGTCGATTACTACGTGACCCAGTTTCTTTCTGGACACGGGTACTTCCGAGCCTATCTGCACCGGATGGGCAAAGTCGCCAGCCCGGACTGTCTGTATTGCCCCGGCATCCCAGACACGTCCGAGCACACCTTTTTTCAGTGCGACCGTTGGCACGTCCGCCGAGCCTCACTTTCATCTGAGATCGGCGTGGTCGTCAGCCCAAACAACATCGTCGGAGCTATGCTCCAGGGAGAGGGCAACTGGAACTGTGTCCAGCACTACGTCCAGGCCATTCTTCGGGCGAAAAAGGTCGACCTCGATCGGCCTTAATCCTCAGCATTTCCCCACGGAGGTTGCCCTAGCGGCGTAATATCAAAGGCCTAGCCCGAAGTAATGTGTGAAACAGTTCCAGGCTAGTGTCCTCGGTGCCGAGGGAGGTGGTTTAGTCGGTAGTTCACGGGACATCGAGCTCGTGGGAGTCCGACACTACTGAGGGGACAACGAGCCCCTCAGTGTGCGTAAACGCATTCCACCTCCTACCAAAAAAAAAAAAAAAAAAAAAAAAAAAATATCCTCAACCTCAACGCAATCCTTATTATTTAAAAAATGATTTAAAGGGAAATCATCTTTTACTTTTTTCGTCCCCATCACTTCAACAATATTTTTCCACAATTTACGATTATCATTCCTCGAATCTAAAATTTTGTCACGATAGTATTTATTTTTTGCTGTGCTAATTACTTTACTTAATATATTTCTATACCGTTTGAAGCGTAACTTAAGAGAAACATTAAAAGGCTCAGTTTTCAGTCGCCTGCTCATCCCATCCCTGACACGGATTGACCGGACAATACGTCCAGATATGCATGGCTTTATTTTAAAATGCTTTGAAGAATAGGTTTTTATTTGAGAAGAATTCTCTATTATATTTTGTATCTTGAGAGTAAATAATTCACATGCTACGTTAGTGTCAGATGAATTTGTAACCTCCGACCAATCCGTGTCAGAGATAAGACGACCGGCCACTTCTAGGTCTAAAACTATATTTTCTTTAGTTACAGGAACTGTATTATTACAAGGTATGTTAACGTCACTTTGAATTTGTGCAATAGTAAAAAAGTGATCTGTTAATCCACATTTTATAATAGCAGATTTAATTAAATTTGTATTTTTAGAATCTGTAAAAATGTGATCTATACAACTTTCTGTGTTGCATTCCCCATGTCATTCTTATGGAGCTTACAAAAACATGTAAAATCTCGCTATTTTGGATTGAAACATGTTGTTTTGCGTTTGAAATTCGCTGAGTATGCAGGTAAAATTATAAAATACCCGTTAGGGGGTATTTTATAATTTTACATTTAAAAATATATGGGCTAGATAAAAATGATATATATCATTTATACATGCACTTGCCTAGATTAACAACATACCCAAATATTAGACAAATCTGTTAACAAAGACAAAAGTTAGCATTTTTACCTCATTTTGTAATTTTATATTTTAAAAATTATAGAGTAGATAGAATTAATTTATACAGGGCGATCAACTCAAGGTGGCCACCATTGGTATCTCAGAAACTATTGGATTTAGAGAAAACTTTAAATGGGGGACTTTACCTTATTTTTTAAGACATTCAAAAATATGAATCCCAGTTTATTCTGAATGGCCGCCATTTTCCAATATGGTGGACAACTTTGATTTCTTATGGAACACCCTGTACTTTATTGCGTATTTGGATTCTACGCTTAATTTTAAGAACTTTTTACTCTTTGACATTTTTTCCTAAACCCAATGGTTAAGGAGATATAAGCCGTTAAAGTTTGATTTTTCGTGTGTGTGTGTGTGTGTGTGTGTGTGTGTGTGTGTGTGTTGGGGGGGGGGGGTGTGGGTGGGTGACAGTGAGAGTGAGTTGGTCCACGGGTCCAGGTCTCTGTTGATTCATCATCCTAATATATTTTTGCAGGTGTTTTTTCCCCTTTGGCTATTGGCATGAATGCTTTATGCATGCACCTTGATATTGCTAGTTTATTTAATTTTAATTCTATATTCTTTACAAAAAAATACATAGTTTTAGTTATTTTTTTGAAAGTGATTTTAAGTGCTTGTGGAAGACTGAACTGACAATGAACTCACTTCCCACGCACAGGTTTATACCTTTGTGGGAAGTATTTCCATTATAATACTGTGATTATTTTATGTCTTCTGTGATGTATACAAGGAAATAAATCAATTAATTCAATTCATTCATTGATTAATTGATTCATTCATTCATTCATGTATGCTGATAACACTGTTTTGTCAACATCAGATAACTCTACTGAACTTCTTAAAATTAATATATTCATCTCAATTAATATGACCCAAGAATACTGTATAGATAATGACCCTATGTTTAATCAAACAAAAACCCAACGCCTCGTCTTTGGAAGAAACAAGAACCAAAGTTACATTACAATCAGATTCACAAATTACTCTCTCTACAAAACACCTTGGACTGTATTGGATTTGATTGTCTCTCCTGAAACACCCATGTGGACATTTTATGTTTTGATGTCGGCTCAAATAAAAAAAAATCAAATCAAAAATTATTTATTTCGCTTTAAAGTTTACAATAATTTACAGAGTTATTACATACTGCAGCACTGCTCAGCACTGCATGGTTTTCCCTGAGAATAGTCAAAGCACTAAGCCACTAAAGAATACCTCTTTGAATGTGTAGTCAGATACGGGTTAATATTTTGAGGAGCATTTTCAAATACCAACATTCAACAATTTATGGTGTTACAGAAGCGGGAAATAAGAATAATATGGTGGGCATTGCTCCATGGGACAGCTGAAGCAGAGAAGCATATAAGACTTCAACTTACCGGCTCACACAGGACTGCACTATTTGCCAAAAAGCCATCTTATGCCGGAACTAAGCTGTCCAATGCCCTCCCAACCCAACTCAAGCAAATGGAAACCAATAAGCTTATAAGGGAACTGCAATGCTGGCTTATGAATAAATCTATTTACACTAGGAGTATACGCTCTTATGTCGCGTATAGGTCAAACGAAGTGCCGTAAAATTAAAGGAAGGCTATTAACTAAGAAATAAATATTTAAACGTATAATTAACTACTCCTTTGTAGATTAAAACAATCTTCGGGGTATAAATATTATGTAGTTCAAATTTCACGAATGTTCATCAAATAATAAAAGATGGGTTAGTTCACAAAGAGTGATTTTCAAGTGAAGTTCGCTCTCACTTCGTTTCACTTCGTTCAAAGAATGAGAGAATTTCTGGACTGATGGGCAAATGAACATACTCCTGCCATATTTATTTTATTTTATTTTTGTAACTGACGCCTGTTCTAAATTTGATGTTTATGAATAAAGTTTTCTGTATTCTGTATGATAATGAGCCTGAATTAATTTTTGTTCTTTTCGTTTAATCGCTAAACATCATCTATGCCCCGTTTTTTCTGCAAGCAAGTTGGCACAAACTAATACCTCAAATCATTGGAATATTATTTTTCATGGTAAAATTACAAATCTGATGTTGGCAAGTAAAATTTCATCAAGAAAAAATAGAAAATTATAGTTTAACCAGGCTTTTACAAGGAGTAGAGGAGTCAAAAAGCTGTTTACAACTCCAACACACACAGCATACAGCCAAATACTACTTCTAAAAAATGCCTATTTTACACAGTTCCAATCAGCCCTCAGCTATGATATCATCATAGATAAAAAAAATCCAAAGAGAAGCCTTGCCAGCCTTGCGCCATAGATAAAAAGATTTTATCTATGCTTGCGCTTAGTTGGGATGTTCGGAGGTGTTTGCGGGAGAACCAAGGGGCCTCTGGGCTCTTGGTCTATCAGGCATAGGGGCTCACGTAACTGACTGTGTTTTATTGTAAATAATATTTCATTAAACTTATATTCTAAACTTTTTCAGTTTACTCACGCACATTTAATTTTTCTGTTATAATATAATTGGAGTTTGTCAATGTAGGGATCTGTTTTATTAAATTTACAATTAAATGTGTACTGTCAGCAAATAAACGTGTATTTTATTTTGATCTTAGCGACAAAGGGCTTTATTCTGTTATGGCCAGCAGGAGGCTGTTTCTAAACGCGTTTCAAAGTTACTAGCTACTCATCACTAATTACTAGTTACAATCCATCTCCATTGTATTTTTACGGTTTTGAAACGAAATCTTATTATTACTAAATACAAAGTAAATTTTATTAATTCACCAACATCGTTTAGAAACAGCCCCCAGATGAAGCCTTTTGGTCCGTTACAATACCTCTTTACTCTATCCCAGATGCTTTAGTTGACACACATATCAGGCGGTCTCCTCTTAGCGTGACGTAATGTGTATAAAATTCTGACAAAGCAATATAATATAAATTTTAAGTTCTTCCTCGGGCTGTTTAATCCAACCCAGTGCCATCACCAGGGATTTGTCCAAATCCTATCACGAAAAAAGTTTATAAAAGTAAGAGTGAGGGAGAAGGCTTTTGTGATTATATTTGTGGAAGTTACTTTAATTTTCGTTTCTTGTTGTAATTATTATCCCAAAAGTCAGATATATTTCGAATTCAATAATTCAAACTGATTCTACAAGGTAAGTCCTTTCATAATGGATCTTATTTAAGTAATACCATACTAAATAATTCCTCATTCGTAAGTAAATGATAATCGGTGCCTCATCTTGCTTCCATGTCATTTTGTTGGCCAAAAATTAACTCTGAAGTTCAGTTAGCCCTCTAAATGGATCGGTCTCGTTGTACTTTAAGTTTGATAACGATTTTATAATGACTGAGCTAAAACCCAGTGTTTAGAACTAAACCTTAACTTGTATTAGCCTATTTAACTTGATTTGTTTATTTTTATGGGGTTGCCTGCCTAGCTAGACCCTGGAGTAGTGGATTAGCCAACCTCATATTACTCTTTATTTAAGTCAATCTTCATTGTTTATTGACAGTGATTATAAGTTTTCTGTGTTCCAACCAACCAATACAGCCTAAGCTTAATTTAATTTTTGCTATCCCCATTTAACCCTTTGAGCCTCAAGTTTTAATTTTAAAATTTTAATCTGTCCGTATTTGGTCTAATTTTTGGTTATATTCTTTTTAATAACAACTATAAAATCACTTAATTAGCCAATTTATTTTTAGTTTAATTTAAAACTAAATTTGCCGAATAAATAAATGAATAAAATGCCCCCCTTATACAAGGATATTATAACGATAGATGGAAAATACCGTTATTTTGCAATAACATAATATACCAGTAACATGGTCATATCGATGTTACACTGGCAACATGTCAGCAACAGAGAATTTAGTGGGTATTTAAATGATGACATCACTTCCACAGCTGATGTAGCCAATATGGCTGCCACATCTCATTTATCCTAACCTCAAAACTTCAATTTCCCGCCTTTTTAGAGAATGAAGGAGGTATTTAAATGGTGACATCACTTCCACAGCAGACGTAGTCAACATGGTTGCCACATCACATTTATCCTAACCTCAAAATTTTAATTTCCCGCCTTTTTAAAATGATAAGAACTAATGTAATTAATTATTTCTACCCAATTTTATTTATTGACGCAAGTCCATCTCTTATTGTTGATATTAGGTTTTGCAGATATACATTACCTATCCCCTCCTGGCATCTCCCGGTCAATTCGCTCCACGAGCGCATGCGTCGCAGGGAGCCCGCCGACTGGCGTCTGATCGTGACGTCACAAACGGACACCACTGAGCAGCACCTTCACGAGCGAATACGCTTCGAGAGGCACTGCTGACTGGTGTACGATATGTCGTCACACCGGAACAGCTGTCAGCCGGGCTTAACTAGCATGTGCGTCTACCGCCGAGTTCTGTTTCATGACGATTGACGATGTTTATTTTTAAACCTATAACAACAACAGTGATAATACGTTGTTTGATAAACATAACTCTTTTAATGGATTTGGAACACAACTCAATAAAAAGGGGTTTGCTAGGGGTTATATATAACCATAAAGGCTAGCGCAGCATTATTGAAATAAATTTTAGGGGTCTTAAGTGTTGAGTTTTCAAGAATCCCCTATAGGATATATATATACTTGAGGATAAAAAGGTAACATCCCCTATGATGGGTTTGCTCGGACACTCAGTACAAGGGGTTGTTGCTGGGGGGTTAAAGATTACCATGACTATTGTAGTATTATTAAACCAAATTCATTATAAAGGGTTGTATCTTTAATATGTGGGTTTTTTCAAGATCCTCTGTAATTTTTATATATTCTTAAGGGCACAGTTAACATCCCCTACGATGTGTTTGCAAAACACTCAGTACAAGGGGTTGTTGCTGGGGGTAAAGATTACAATGACGGCTAGTGCAGTATTAAGAGAAATCCCTTTTATGGGTTGTTCTGAGATGTGGGGTTTTCCAAGCATCCTCTAAATGTTTTATTTGATCTTTAGGGCACAGTTAACATCCCCCATTATGGCTTTTAACATAATACTAGGGGTTGTTGCTGAAAATGACATATTACCATGAAGATATTGTGGTTATTAACTAGTGTCATCTTAACTTGTATAACATGTACAGTACATTCATATATATTGTATCATTGTATTATGTAATTTGATGGGTAAATAAACATTTCATTCTTTCATTCATTCATTCAAGACTAGGGTAAAATTGACAAATATGCTATTAGAGGTTGTATTTCTAAATTGTAAGGAATTCAAGCATCCCCTATAGGATGTATATATTCCTTAGGGTATTGGTAACATCCCCTATGATGGGTTTGGAAGGACACAAAATACAAGGGGTTGTTGCTGGGGGTTAAAGATGACCATGACCACTAGCGCTTTATATAGAAAATACTTTTTTAGGGGTTGTTCGGATGTTTGGGGTTTCCAAGCATCCCCTAAATGTTTTATATGATCTTTAGGGCACAGTTAACACCCCCCATTATGGCTTTTAACATAATACTAGGGGTTGTAGCTGGAAATTACATATTACTATGAGGACTTGGGCAATATTGATAAATATGTTATTAGGGGTTGTATCTCTAAATTGTAAGGAATTCAAGCATCCCCTATAGGATATATATATTCCTTAGGGTATTGGTAACACCCCCTATGATGGGTTTGGAAGGACACAAAATACAAGGGGTTGTTGCTGGGGGTTAAAGATGACCATGACCACTAGCGCTTTATATAGAAAATACTTTTTTAGGGGTTGTTCGGATGTTTGGGGTTTCCAAGCATCCCCTAAATGTTTTATTTGATCTTTAGGGCACAGTTAACATCCCCAATTATGGCTTTTAACATAATACTACGGGTTGTAGCTGGAAATATATATATTACCATGAGGACTTGGGCAATATTGATCAATTATGCTATTAGGGGTTGTATCTCTAAATTGTAAGGAATTCAAGCAACCCCAATGGGATATATGTATTCCTTAGGGTATTGGTAACATCCCCTGTGATGAGTTTGGAAGGACACAAAATACAAGGGGTTGTTGCTGGGGGTTAAAGATTACCATGACAACTAGCACTTTATACAGAAAATACTCTTTCAGGGGTAGTTCTGAGGTTTGGGGTTTCCAAACATCCCCTAAAGGTTTTATATGATCTTTAGGGCACAGTTAACATCCCCCATTATCGCTTTTAACATAATACTAGGGGTTGTAGCTGGAAATTACATATTACTATGAGGACTTGGCAATATCGATAAATATGTTATTAGGGGTTGTATCTCTAAATTGTAAGGAATTCAAGCATCCCCTATAGGATGAATATATTCCTTAGGGTATTGGTAACACCCCCTATGATGGGTTTGGAAGTACACAAAATACAAGGGGTTGTTGCTGGGGGTTAAAGATTACCACGACCACTAGCACTTTATACAGAAAATACTCTTTCAGGGGTAGTTCTGAGGTTTGGGGTTTCCAAGCATCCCCTAAAGGTTTTATATGATCTTTAGGGCACAGTTAACATCCCCCATTATGGCTTTAACATAATACTAGGGGTTGTAGCTGGAAATTACATATTACCATGAATACTCGGGCAATATTGATCAATATGCTACTAGGGGTTGTATCTCTAAATTGTAAGGAATTCAAGAAACCCCTATGGGATATATATATTCCTTAGGGTATTGTTAACACCCCCTATGATGGGTTTGGAAGTACACAAAATACAAGGGGTTGTTGCTGGGGGTTAAAGATGACCATGACCACTAGCGCTTTATATAGAAAATACTTTTTTAGGGGTTGTTCGGATGTTTGGGGTTTCCAAGCATCCCCTAAATGTTTTATATGATCTTTAGGGCACAGTTAACATCCCCCATTATGGCTTTTAACATAATACTAGGGGTTGTAGCTGGAAATTACATATTACCATGAGGACTTGGGCAATATTGATCAATTATGCTATTAGGGGTTGTATCTCTAAATTGTAAGTAATTCAAGCAACCCCTATGGGATATATATATTCCTTAGGGTATTGGTAACATCCCCTATGATGGGTTTGGAAGGACACAAAATACAAGGGGTTGTTGCTGGGGGTTAAAGATTACCATGACCACTAGCACTTTATACAGAAAATACTCTTTCAGGGGTAGTTCTGAGGTTTGGGGTTTCCAAGCATCCCCTAAATTTTTTATATGATCTTTAGGGCACAGTTAACATCCCCCATTATGGCTTTTAACGTAATACTAGGGGTTGTAGCTGGAAATTACATATTACCATGAGGACTTGGGCAATATTGATCAATTATGCTATTAGGGGTTGTATCTCTAAATTGTAAGGAATTCAAGCATCCCCTATAGGATGTATATATTCCTTAGGGTATTGGTAACACCCCCTATGATGGGTTTGGAAGTACACAAAATACAAGGGGTTGTTGCTGGGGGTTAAAGATTACCATGACCACTAGCACTTTATACAGAAAATACTCTTTCAGGGGTAGTTCTGAGGTTTGGGGTTTCCAAGCATCCCCTAAAGGTTTTATATGATCTTTAGGGCACAGTTAACATCCCCCATTATCGCTTTTAACATAATACTAGGGGTTGTAGCTGGAAATTACATATTACTATGAGGACTTGGGCAATATCGATAAATATGTTATTAGGGGTTGTATCTCTAAATTGTAAGGAATTCAAGCATCCCCTATAGGATGTATATATTCCTTAGGGTATTGGTAACACCCCCTATGATGGGTTTGGAAGTACACAAAATACAAGGGGTTGTTGCTGGGGGTTAAAGATGACCATGACCACTAGCGCTTTATATAGAAAAAACTCTTTTAGGGGTTGTTCGGATGTTTGGGGTTTCCAAGCATCCCCTAAATGTTTTATATGATCTTTAGGGCACAGTTAACATCCCCCATTATGGCCTTTAACAGAATACTAGGGGTTGTAGTTGGAAATTACATACTACATTTTAAATTTAACTGTAATACAAGTATTGTACAAAAAGCAGATGGTAGTAAGTAATTTTAGAGTTATTAAACTTTTCAAGTTTTCGAATATTAGTTAAAGTAAGATAACAAAAACTTACTTCCGTAACAATTTTGCAGCATTATTTTAAGATGACTAAAAGTTATATATAGTGCAATTTCATTGATTAATTAGTCAAAGGATAAACTTTATTCAATGTTAAACTTATAAAATATGCTTCTGGTCAAAGTTAATAGCAATAATACTAAAGTTGCAGAGCTCCTGCTTTATTGTAAATACTTAAACAAATCATGAAACAATTTTCTCCTTATCAATAACATGGGAAGTGAATACACAGGTTTGCTACCAAGGAAATGTAAAATTCAAATAACTTAGTTAAATTCAGAGAATGTAAGTCCCAAAAGGATCAAGACAGATAAAAAATTGGTATTTAAGTTTGTTGGCAAACAAAAAGATATACAACTTTATTACTTCTCTTTGCCAGTTCATTTAACGAACTAGAGATTTTCATTCAGACCATTCAATAAAAACCCTACAAATTAAAAAAAGTTGGATTTTTCTACTATAAATAGCCTTAGAGATATAAAAAAGAAACTAAAAATCACATTTTATTTATTTTTGAGGTTATGTGAAGGTCTAGGGGTCTAAAAAATTCAACATAGATTTATCTTTTTATATCCTATCTAAGGATATTTTTCTTTTTTCAAAAGAGCCTGGGGCATTTTTCACTATCTTAACCGGGGGAGGTTTTCCCTTTAACCTCCCCTGTAATGGTCTTGGACAAACACAAAATTCAAGTGGTTATAGCGATGGGTTAAACATTTCTGTAACGATTAGTGCAATAATAACGATGTGTTTTTTAGGGATGTATCTTTGATATTAGGGTAGCAACAAACAACCAGTAGTTGGTCTTCCCAGGATGTTATTATCTTGATTTTTAAACAATTATATGCCTTTAATGGGTGTCTTGGCAAGATGAATACAAGGGGTTGTTAAAAGGATTTTTTGAATTTTCCCTCAGGGGCTTTCAGCCCCTTCAAACCGCTATTGCTATAAATACCTGCTTCTCATCTAAAGCCTATGTGGCCTCCTCCTCCCCTATAGCCTCCCTTTCCACTCCACTAATTAATCATGTATTATGCTATTAATATCTGGTTATTTTCAGGTATATGTGCCCTCATCCTCCCCGTGGTCTTAACTTCCACTAAACAAATATATCATGTATTGTTTTATAAATGCCAGTATTTCCTATTCCGTAATTAATATTACAAATCGAAACTATTCTCCTTATTTGTTTCAAATTTCATTACGCCTAAACTACTGAACCAACTTATATTATATTTGGCATGAAGGCAGCCAGTTACACTTAAGAGGACGTAGGCATATTTTAGTTTATAAAAATGTATTGAAAATTTATTTTCTTACATCTTAAGCTTCATTATAACGGTTATTACGTAGCTATTATGTTCAACATATGCAGAGCTATGGGAACCATGAGTAATATATATATATATGTGTGTGTGTGTGTGTGTGTGTGTGTGTGTGTGTGTGTGTGTGTGTGTGTGTGTGTGTGTGTGTGTGTCAGGGGTTAATTTCAGCCGGAGCACACCGGAGCGCAGCTCCGGTACTTTTTAGGAAACCGGAGCTCACCAGAGCGCGGTTTCTCAACTCACCGGTACGGCTTCGGACCCTTTTTCTGGCCACATAATTTATGAATACTGTTTAAAAAGCGATTTTATAAAAGTGTACAACTCTTTCTAATTCATAAACGTTAAAAATTCATCAAATTTAATCGCAATTCAAAAAAAATCCGGGGAGGGCCCCTGAACCCCCCCTTCTGCTGAGGTTCCATACCCTCCCGGCGGCCACTCGTTGTGCCATAGCTCCGGTACTTTTTTCTTTACAAATTAAGCCCTGGTGTGTGTGTGTGTGTTTGTTTTGTGGCCTCCTCCTCCCCTTTAGCCACCCATTCCACTCCAGCAAAATACATCATGTATTTTGCTATAAATACCTGCAAACTGTACCAACTTGTACATAGCCGCCTCCTCCCCTTCCATCCATCCAAAAGGTGACACCTTCTCCCTCAAATACATTCAGTTATTGGTTATTTGTTCACTATATAATAACTGCCCCTTATTTGTATCATACTTCCGCTTAATCATACTTTTAATGAACACATTCATAAACATACCATTGTACCATAAAAGAAATGAAATTGGTTTCAGATTTATTAATTTTCAACATTAACTTTGTATGCCTTATTTATATGTTTACTCGGAATAATTTTCTTTTAAAATGAAATTATGGTAGGCCTCATTTTTATATACAAGATTACAAATAAAGATTACAGTCAATAAATCGGAAAAAATTACACCCGAACGTATTGTCAAACAGCAACACCAGTATGAATAGTTAATTTGATTAGTTAAGAATTATCTAATGTTTAATTTTGGGTCAATATATTATTAATGTGTAATAGTACAATAATATGATTCATATTCGTCAAATGTAGGTAGGTGCCTTATTAAATTTAATACTACTTTAGGCATTACACTCATGTATAACGACAAGTATCTCAAGAAATGCAGGCGCTGTGGTCTTTTAAGTATAATACATTTATATCATGTATATATTTTTTTACTGTGAACCCCCAGTACATAAACTTGCGAGCCGGCACTGTATATGTGATAAATAATCTATGGTTCAAGGTGATTAAGAAAAAGAAAATGTCTATGCAGAACTCAATGGTTCATTTGTAAATCTTTAAATTAGCATTCTAAATATATTCATTATTTTATCTATATCTGGGATGAAAAAATTGTAAATATCATCTCCCTCCTCCCCCCAGTTACTTCCAAGAACTGTTGTATTTATCATTGCTGGTACAGTGCATAAATACTTTTTTATGTCATTTTATATCATACCTCCCCCCCAGCCAGGGGGATTTTCATTTTTATTTGAATTATATGAGGTTTTCCCCTCACCTACAGCAATTACTTCAACTACAAAATAATACCGGTATTTCCTGAAATGGCAATACATCATATATTCGATTATGTATGTAAATAATATTTCGCGTTATTTCCCATTCATCAAAGACATTATTCCATATAGCCAGAGTAAGACTATGAAATATATTATTTTTTTACTGAGCTTGAACAATTGAATGGGAGGTAATTTTGATTATTCCTCATTGTTGTTTAATATATAATTTGTAATAATTCCTGCATAACATGCAAAAGAATGCAATATTATTTAGAGTTTTCATATCTAGTGGTCATGGTAATCTTTAACCCCCAGCAACAACCCCTTGTATGTTGTGTCACCTTCCAAACCCATCATAGGGGATGTAACCAATACCCTAAGGAATATATATATCCTATAGGGGATGCTTGAATTCCTTACAATTTAGAGATACAACCCCTAATAGCATATTTGTCAATATTACGCTAGTCTTCATTGGAATATGTAATTTTCAGCAACAACCAGTAGTATTCAGTTTAAAGGCATAATAGAGCATGTTAACTGTGCCCTAAAGATCATATGAAACCTTTAGGGGATGCTTGGAAACCCCAAACCTCAGAGCAACCCCTAAAAGAGTATTTTCTATATAAAGCTCTAGTGGTCATGGTAATCTTTAACCCCCAGCAACAACCCCTTGTATGTTGTGTCCTTCCAAACCCATCATAGGGGATGTTAACAATACCCTAATGAATATATATATCCTACATGGGATGCTTGAATTCCTTACAATTTAGAGATACAACCCCTAATAGCATATTTGTAAATATTACGCTAGTCTTCATGGTAATATATAATTTCCAGCTACAACCCCTAGTATTATGTTAAAAGCCATAATGGGGGATGTTAACTGTGCCCTAAAGATCATATAAAACATTTAGGGGATGCTTGGAAACCCCAAACATCCGAACAACCCCTAAAAGAGTTTTTTCTATATCAAGCGCTCTTGGTCATGGTCATCTTTAACCCCCAGCAACAACCCCTTGTATTTTGTGTACTTCCAAACCCATCATAGGGGGTGTTAACAATACCCTAAGGAATATATATATCCCATAGGGGTTGCTTGAATTCCTTACAATTTAGAGATACAACCCCTAGTAGCATATTGATCAATATTGCCCGAGTATTCATGGTAATATGTAATTTCTAGCTACAACCTCTAGTATTATGTTAAAAGCCATAATGGGGGATGTTAACTGTGCCCTAAAGATCATATAAAACATTTAGGGGATGCTTGGAAACCCCAAACATCCGAACAACCCCTAAAAGAGTTTTTTCTATATAAAGCGCTAGTGGTCATGGTCATCTTTAACCCCCAGCAACAACCCCTTGTATTTTGTGTACTTCCAAACCCATCATAGGGGGTGTTACCAATACCCTAAGGAATATATACATCCTATAGGGGATGCTTGAATTCCTTACAATTTAGAGATACAACCCATAATAACATATTTATCAATATTGTCCAAGTCCTCATAGCAATATGTAATTTCCAGCTATGACCCCTAGTATTATGTTAAAAGCCATAATGCGGGATGTTAACTGTGCCCTAAAGATCATATATAACATTTAGGGGATGCTTGGAAACCCCAAACCTCAGAACTACCCCTAAAAAAGTATTTTCTATATCAAGCGCTCTTGGTCATGGTCATCTTTCACCCCCAGCAACAACCCCTTGTATTTTGTGCCCTTCCAAACCCATCATAGGGGATGTTACCAATACCCTAAGGAATATATACATCCTATAAGGGATGCTTGAATTCCTTACAATTTAGAGATACAACCCCTAGTAGCATATTGATCAATATTGCCCGAGTATTCATGGTAATATGTAATTTCCAGCTACAACCCCTAGTATTATGTTAAAAGCCATAATGGGGGATGTTAACTGTGCCCTAAAGATCATATAAAACCTTTAGGGGATGCTTGGAAACCCCAAACCTCAGAACTACCCCTGAAAGAGTATTTTCTGTATAAAGTGCTAGTGGTCATGGTAATTTTTAACCCCCAGCAACAACCCCTTGTATTTTGTGTACTTCCAAACCCATCATAGGGGGTGTTACCAATACCCTAAGGAATATATACATCCTATAGGGGATGCTTGAATTTCTTACAATTTAGAGATACAACCCCTAATAACATATTTATCGATATTGCCCAAGTCCTCATAGTAATATGTAATTTCCAGCTACAACCCCTAGTATTATTTTAAAAGCCATAATGGGGAATGTTAACTGTGCCCTAAAGATCATATAAAACCTTTAGGGGATGCTTGGAAACCCCAAACCTCAGAACTACCCCTGAAAGAGTATTTTCTGTATAAAGTGCTAGTGGTCATGGTAATCTTTAACCCCCAGCAACAACCCCTTGTATTTTGTGTACTTCCAAACCCATCATAGGGGGTGTTACCAATACCCTAAGGAATATATACATCCTATAAGGGATGCTTGAATTCCTTACAATTTAGAGATGCAACCCCTAGTAGCATATTGATCAATATTGCCCGAGTATTCATGGTAATATGTAATTTCCAGCTACAACCCCTAGTATTATGTTAAAAGCCATAATGGGGGATGTTAACTGTGCCCTAAAGATCATATAAAACCTTTAAGGGATGCTTGGAAACCCCAAACCTCAGAACTACCCCTGAAAGAGTATTTTCTGTATAAAGTGCTAGTGGTCATGGTAATCTTTAACCCCCAGCAACAACCCCTTGTATTTTGTGTACTTCCAAACCCATCATAGGGGGTGTTACCAATACCCTAAGGAATATATACATCCTATAGGGGATGCTTGAATTTCTTACAATTTAGAGATACAACCCCTAATAACATATTTATCGATATTGCCCAAGTCCTCATAGTAATATGTAATTTCCAGCTACAACCCCTAGTATTATGTAAAAAGCCATAATGGGGGATGTTAACTGTGCCCTAAAGATCATATAAAACCTTTAGGGGATGCTTGGAAACCCCAAACCTCAGAACTACCCCTGAAAGAGTATTTTCTGTATAAAGTGCTAGTGGTCATGGTAATCTTTAACCCCCAGCAACAACCCCTTGTATTTTGTGTACTTCCAAACCCATCATAGGGGGTGTTACCAATACCCTAAGGAATATATACATCCTATAAGGGATGCTTGAATTCCTTACAATTTAGAGATACAACCCCTAGTAGCATATTGATCAATATTGCCAGAGTATTCATGGTAATATGTAATTTCCAGCTACAACCCCTAGTATTATGTTAAAAACCATAATGGGGGATGTTAACTGTGCCCTAAAGATCATATAAAACCTTTAGGGGATGCTTGGAAACCCCAAACCTCAGAACTACCCCTGAAAGAGTATTTTCTGTATAAAGTGCTAGTGGTCATGGTAATCTTTAACCCCCAGCAACAACCCCTTGTATTTTGTGTACTTCCAAACCCATCATAGGGGGTGTTACCAATACCCTAAGGAATATATACATCCTATAGGGGATGCTTGAATTTCTTACAATTTAGAGATACAACCCCTAATAACATATTTATCGATATTGCCCAAGTCCTCATAGTAATATGTAATTTCCAGCTACAACCCCTAGTATTATGTTAAAAGCCATAATGGGGGATGTTAACTGTGCCCTAAAGATCAAAAAAAACATTTAGGGGATGCTTGGAAACCCCAAACATCCGAACAACCCCTAAAAAAGTATTTTCTATATAAAGCTCTAGTGGTCATGGTCATCTTTAACCCCCAGCAACAACCCCTTGTATTTTGTGTCCTTCCAAACCCATCATAGGGGATGTTACCAATACCCTAAGGAATATATACATCCTATAGGGGAGGCTTGAATTTCGTACAATTTAGAGATACAACCCCTAATAACATATTTATCGATATTGCCCAAGTCCTCATAGTAATATGTAATTTCCACCTACAACCCCTAGTATTATGTTAAAAGCCATAATGGGGGATGTTAACTGTGCCCTAAAGATCATATAAAACCTTTAGGGGATGCTTGGAAACCCCAAACCTCAGAACTACCCCTGAAAGAGTATTTTCTGTATAAAGTGCTAGTTGTCATGGTAATCTTTAACCCCCAGCAACAACCCCTTGTATTTTGTGTCCTTCCAAACCCATCATAGGGGATGTTACCAATACCCTAAGGAATACATATATCCCATTGGGGTTGCTTGAATTCCTTACAATTTAGAGATACAACCCCTAATAGCATAATTGATCAATATTGCCCAAGTCCTCATGGTAATATGTAATTTCCAGCTACAACCCCTAGTATTATGTTAAAAGCCATAATGGGGGATGTTAACTGTGCCCTAAAGATCAAATAAAACATTTAGGGGATGCTTGGAAACCCCAACCATCCGAACAACCCCTAAAAAAGTATTTTCTATATAAAGCGCTAGTGGTCATGGTCATCTTTAACCCCCAGCAACAACCCCTTGTATTTTGTGTCCTTCCAAACCCATCATAGGGGGTGTTACCAATACCCTAAGGAATATGTATATCCTATAGGGGATGCTTGAATTCCTTACAATTTAAAGATACAACCCCTAATAACGTATTTATCAATATTGCCCAAGTCCTCATAGTAATATGTAATTTACAGCTACAACCCCTAGTATTATGTTAAAAGTCATAATGGGGGATGTTAACTGTGCCCTAAAGATCATATAAAACCTTTAGGGGATGCTTGGAAACCCCAAACCTCAGAACTACCCCTGAAAGAGTATTTTCTGTATAAAGTGCTAGTGGTCATGGTAATCTTTAACCCCCAGCAACAACCCCTTGTATTTTGTGTACTTCCAAACCCATCATAGGGGGTGTTACTAATACCCTAAGGAATATATACATCCTATAGGGGATGCTTGAATTCCTTACAATTTAGAAATACAACCTCTAATAGCATATTTGTCAATTTTACCCTAGTCTTGAATGAATGAATGAATGAAACGTTTATTTATCCATCAAATTACATAATACAATGATACAATATATATGAATGTACAGTACATGTTATACAAGTTAAGATGACACTAGTTAATAACCACAATATCTTCATGGTAATATGTCATTTTCAGCAACAACCCCTAGTATTATGTTAAAAGCCATAATGGGGGATGTTAACTGTGCCCTAAAGATCAAATAAAACATTTAGAGGATGCTTGGAAAACCCCACATCTCAGAACAACCCATAAAAGGAATTTCTCTTAATACTGCACTAGCCATCATTGTAATCTTTACCCCCAGCAAAAACCCCTTGTACTGAGTGTTTTGCAAACACATCGTAGGGGATGTTAACTGTGCCCTTAAGAATATATAAAAATTACAGAGGATCTTGAAAAAACCCACATATTAAAGATACAACCCTTTATAATGAATTTAGTTTAATACTACAATAGTCATGGTTTTAACCCCCCAGCAACAACCCCTTGTACTGAGTGTCCGAGCAAACCCATCACAGGGGATGTTACCTTTTTATCCTAAAGTATATATATATATATCCTATAGGGGATTCTTGAAAACTCAACACTTAAGACCCCTAAAATTTATTTCAATAATGCTGCGCTAGCCTTTATGGTTACATGTAACCCCTAGCAAACCCCTTTTTATTGAGTTGTGTTCCAAATCCATTAAAAGAGTTATGTTTATCAAACAACGTATTATCACTGTTGTTGTTATAGGTTTAAAAATAATCATTGTCATAAAAAAGAACTCGGCGGTAGACGCACATGCTAGTTTAGGCCGGCTGACAGCTGTTCCGGTGTGACGACATATCGTACACCAGTCGGCAGTGCCTCTCGAAGCGTATTCGCTCGTGGAGGCACTGCTCAGTGGTGTCCGATTGTGACGTCACGACCAGACGCCGAGCGAATTGACCGGGAGATGCCAGGAGGGGATAGTTAATGTATATCTCCAAAACCTAATTAGGAAATTTATATCAACAATAAGAGATGGACTTGCGTCAATAAATAAAATTGGGTATAAATAACTAATTAGATTAGTTTTTATCATTGAAAAAGGCAGGAAATTAAAGTTTTGAGGTTAGGATAAATGTGATGTGGCAACCATGTTGACTACGTCTGCTGTGAAAGTGATGTCACCATTTAAATACCTCCTTCATTCTCTAAAAAAGGCGGGAAATTGAAGTTTTGAGGTTAGGATAATTGTGATGTGGCAGCCATATTGGCTACATCAGCTGTGGAAGTGATGTCATCATTTAAATACCCACTACATTCTCTGTTGCTGACTTGTTGCCAGTGTAACATCGATCATGGTCATCTGATATTATTTTACTGTGACCTGTTATTGAGATAACCTATTACCAATATAATTTTTTTGGCCTATCTTTTTGTAACTTGTCATTTCAAACGCTAAGTTAGAACGTTTCCTGATAAACATAATACTAATACCAGTGATATTAGTATTATTAGTATCAATATCAATAATATTAGTATAGGTATCAATGATACCTGGTGCTCAGTAATATGAAGACACCACCATTGTTGATCAGTAAAGTTTGGACTCAGACTGTTACAATAACGCCATAATGAGAAAAGCGCCTGCAGACAATATAATAGGCCTACCGCACAAACTACAAAGTTGTCATAATGCCAGAACAAGCTAGTGCGTCTTCAGATAACGTAGTAATACCGCTTATACAAATACTGTGTGCTCTCCGCAACGTTCTTCAATCTTCCGTTCGGCTGTTGCCTGCCTAATACTAAAATAATAAGGCGTTGCTGAGGTTATGCGGATATTAGATTAACGACTAATAATACTGTTATTCTTCCTAATATGCTATATACTACCCATCTCTTTAAGGATAAAAAAGCAAAACTGGCGTTCACTGAAATCCCTACAATTAAATTTACAATTCCTGTCAAGTTCCACATGAGCTAATCTTAGTCACTGTTTAATTTAAGTGGGCCCTCCCACCAACTTGACCCCAGAATTGCAAGCATAATAGATTGCTCATGGGCAGGGATTGAACTAGGCCTACTTGAAAATGCTCTGCTAATAACGAATAGAGTTGGGACTACAGGGGCGAGGCTCAAAAAGGGTCAATTCAATCACTGACATATTATATATAACAGGCCTATATATATATAATTATGAAAGTGGAATATTTGTGTCAAAATTGTGGGCATTTGGCGAGTTGCAGGGTGATGGGAGAAGTCTCAAATTGGATGCTTAGATCCCAAGGACTCGTTAAAAATTCTGAAATTGCTTGAAGTTTACTAGAAAATGAGAAATATAACGTAATATACCTGTCATTTAAAAAGCATTCTTAAAAGCTTCACCAAAGCATTTGTGGATCTAAAACGTCTGCTCTGTTTCCATTAAAACGTGTGATGTTGTTGCTTAGTCCAAAACTGTGTGCTAGTTAATAACGGTGGATCTAAAAGCCAATTTAATAAGGCATTATAAACCTAGTAAGTTTTAATTTAAACTTTCCCCAATTATTATGATTAGGGGCTTTCAGCCCCTTCAAGCCACAAGGTAAACCTACCAAATATCGGACACTTTAAGTAAGGATTATGTTACTTTTAGTTACATAAGCAAGGTTTATAACTTTATAAACCTTTTCTATGTGATGTTACATAAGTAACCTCACACAAGTAAGGTTTATGTTACTTTTATTAGCCTTATATTTGCCTTTCTTTCAGTAATAACGATGTATTTTTAATCTTTGATGAATCCTCTGAATAAAATTTGTTAGGCCCTGTTGGCCTACCTCAAAAACCTGTGAATTTATTTCTAAAAACCTATATTTTCATCACCCTGCATAATCCGGACCAAATGCCTGACATCGAACACCGTCTGCACTGACGTTGAATCTCGACTCCCTACCATCAAATGACGAATCGAAGAAGATTTTGTCTGTTGACATCTTTATTAATGTTATAAATCACATTTAAAAACCAGAAATAAACTCAAAACTGATTATTTAATCCAAATATTCAAAAGTATTTCAATATAGGATCTATTATAAACGAAATTCCCTGAACTTAGACCTGCTTGGTTTGACGTCAGGTCACTCTGACAAATTATGCCTAGACATCATCATCGTCATCACTGACTGAATCCGTAAATTATTCCAAGTTAAATCTTCAAACCAGTTTAGTCCAAATGATATAAATCTCAGAATTAACTTATATTTCCACTTGGCAGTCTTCAAAATATTTCATGAAGCTTATTCTTAATTGGCTATAAGTAGGTCTGCTGTGTAATCATTTTAAACAGTAGGCCTACCAAACAAAACTTGAGTGAAGGATTGAAAACTATCAGAGGACAATTTATAAAAACCTCCATGCCTACCTCATAACTTACATAATGAGGGATATAGGCCTATTGAAAAATAACATTACCATGCCATTAGTTTCAAAGAAATAATGCTTTAAAGAAGAAGGAACAACTCATCCAAAGAAGTAGTTGTCCCTTTGGACAACTACTTCCAACTACTTCCGCATATTAGGCGAGACTAACTGTGACTGACTCTGACGACGGCCCCCGCTATGACTTGACCGTTGCACTGTCCGACTCTCGCTCGCCTCTCCTCTCCGCCCTCCTCCCCCCCCGCGCCTGCTGAATTTCATGTCATAGTGTTGCCATCAATCCATCACGTTTTTCACATCGCAAATTTTTTAAGTTTTTTTTTCAATTACATTTTGATTTTACTAAGTTTTACAGGTATAATAAATTTTATTCCAGTTCTCCCTCATTGCAATTTTTTTTTCTCTTCAATTTAAGATAAGGTAATTTTATATTTCAATTCAATTCAATCTAAAATAAAGGACACATCTCGAAGCTGACGCACAGGCATTTGTGCCCATGTCGGCTTATTCCATAGACCTTCTTAAAGTTAAACCTTATGACATATATTTTCCTGGGAAACATTTATGGCACGGGAATACTTCTCAAATTAATAACTTATTGAACTTGTCAAGTTCCTTAAGAAATAGCTAACAAAATTGGCAACTTCTGCCTAACTGTCTTCTTATCGATCAATCATAGCCACCTAAAATACAATCATTTTCAATGATGTCTGACACTGAGTACGTTTTCAAAATCAAAGACCATGGAAAACGTTAGTTTATGTATCCTTTTTGACGATTCCTTGAAGCATATGCTTATTATTTCAGTTCAAAGTCACAGGTTTACCTTAGTTACTTAAGCCACTTATATTTTGAAAAACGTAACACCACAAATTTGTATCCCTAAACTATAAGCTTTTAAGTCTTTGATAATCTGGTAGGAACTAGAAAATTTTTATATCTCATGACCCAACGTAGGTATTGATATTTAAGATTGATTTTGTGATTTCAATAAATATCCTCATTACAGGTAAATTTATTGTTTGATACAGTTGACGCTTGATAATCCGACACTTGCTACCTTGACACACTCAGTAAACTGACACCATGCTAATTGTAACATCGACCAACCTGTGTGCAGTGCTTATTTTGATTTGTGTCATGACAGGAGTTTTGCATCCTTCTGGATGTGGTTTCACATCCGTATTTCATTCAGTAATGAGGAAACTTTGTGCAAGTACACTCTTGCTCTGTAAGGGTGATTTACATACATACACACATACATACACACACACACACACACACACACACACACACACACACACACACACACACGCTCGCTCGCTCGCACGCACGCACACTCGCTCGCGCGCACACACACACACACACACACACATCCATACACACACACATACATACATACATACATATCCTCTTGGACCACGTATCTGGAGAGATTTTTAATAGAAAACACCATCACCAACATAAAAATAGAAATAATTTATCACTTCTTCAATACCCAATACAGTAGACGCCCTCTGGTTCGGCTTCATTTGGATCGGCCGCCAGATAGTCCGGCTGGTCCTTGGAGGGTGACTCATATCTGTCATATCGCCATGCCGCCCCTTGGGGGAATGACCTTCGATAGGATTTATCCTGAACATTTAGTTTCCGGCCGTAGAAGTAAACTATTTATGTCAGTTTAGTTTACGGGTAAGCTTGTAATTGATGGACACATTTGACCTCAATTAACAAATGGGTGTTGTTATCCTTCAAATCCAAGGACTGTACAGTAAGATTTGATCTGGGATTTTGTGTGTGCTTTTTTTACTGTTTAGTATTAGGACTGTTTTCGGGAGTGAACATTGCAAGTAATTGTTAGTTGTAGTGTACAAATTTACTTTGAGAAAAATGTTTTGTAAAATGGGTGAAAAATGTAAATACACATTTGTGATAGGCTTAATGGAACAAAAAATTTTGCACAACAAAAGAAAATAACAGATTACTTTTAACGTGTATAGGTTATGATTCAAGTAATAAGTGTAAATTAATTTGATCGAACGAATTTCTAACGTGTTTTTACAGTATGTAATGAGTTTTTCTGTTCACTTTATATCCTCAGTACGGTAAAAAATGTACTTATCTACGAGTGACGCAATATGACAGTTCAACATAGAGACGCCAAAATATTTTGACATCTCTATATTGAACACAGCAATTAAACACTGTAAACATGTTTAAATAACATGTTTTGTTGATTCTTTTTTGAACCATCCCCTTCATATACTTGCCCAAAAATCTACAATAAATTCACCAGTTTTATTAAAAATGAACCTATTTAAAAAGAAAAATCATAACAAATGTTTCCTTCTAGTACACTCGTATTATAGTATGAATTACTTCCTTTCCGCACCTAAAAGGCCTGATACATAAATTCAATTTTATTTCCTCTCTCAACTTTTAATAAGGAATATTCTTGTTTTAATTGTAGTTTAGTTTTCGTTGCTTTTAAATATCTTGACAAATTAACCTGCAGTTAATTTGTTACCTGTTACTGCAGATGAGCTGCTCTGCCTTTGTAACGTTTTGTGGTAATAAAGATTTTGACTTTGACAAACCAAACCTGTAGTAAGCCTATTACTCTTATTCTAATGAAGAAAATTAAAATATGCCATATCTTGCTATTTTGAATTGAAATATATTTTTATTGGGGTGTTGATATTATTGAGCCGAGACACTGACAATATATTGTGATCAAAGTAAACCAAGAGGCCTTTTTAAGAAATTTGAATACGAAAGAATTCAATTTCATTGGCTGTTCAACTAAGGAACCATTAACTGCATATTGGCAGCGATGCTCTTAAGTATGCTTTACAGGTCACTGACATCCTATGGTCAACTGTAGGGAACAGTCAGAATCACTATATATTGGAAGTAGAAAAGAACTTGGATAGGTCTAACTATGCTTATTTTAGTTTTGTAAGTTAATTCACTTTCACAGCTTTAAAGTTGTCATTAATTTATTGTTCTGTTACAGGAACAGGTGATGAAACAAGTGATACAGTGTAGTTGAAGTCTTACCACTGTTTAAGTTAATTTTAGTTTCCCTATTTTATTTCGGAACACTAGCACATAACAATGATTAATTGGTTGGATACAATTTTTGACTTGCCACACATCTGCTAATTCAATGAAAATTATGGTGTGTGTGGGGAAAACTTTAGTTGGTGTGAGTGTTACAAAATGGATGATGGGGAAGTCATTTTGATTGCTCCAGATAGAACAAATCAAGATGGTTCCCAGACTTATTTTATTTTAGATCCTTGTCCATCAGAGGATTGTGTTGATGGACCCCAAGGAATAGAACTTGTTGATTTAACCGATGAGTATCAAGTTAAAAACACCGGTGCAATTGCAGTAGTATCTACAAACAGTACAGGGGCTTTAGAGATCACACTTAAGAAACCAGAAGAAGACATGGAAGCTAAAAATTTGTCTGGACTGAAAAAAAATTGTGGGGACACTTCTGGCAGTAGTGATACTATCACTGTTATTGATATGATAACTGATGATGATTCAGTTCGTCCTGTCAAAGATGAGGATGAGGAAGTTGATGTAGAAGAAATTAGCATTCATGATGTTAGTGTTGAAAGTAATTGTGTTGAACAGAAAAGTGAACCAGAACTGGTTGAAATGAGTGAAAACGAAGATCATCCACAAAGTCAGAACGATCATGATGATGATGCTGAAGAAGGTGCTTTGTACATTGATGATGCTAAATATAATGAACTTCAAGAAGAACTAGCCCAAGAAACTTTGCAAGATCTCAATAACTTCAAAGAAAATGTAATGCGGGAGATAGAAGGCACTGGAAATGAAACCGCTCCAAATCCTGTAAATGCAACCGAAAAAAATGTTTCAACTAAAATTAAAGCTGTGGAATTTGCAAAAAATGAAGACCCTAGTTTTTCTTTTAACGTTTCTTGCTCAGATTTACCCCAAGCATCAAGTGAAAATAAAATGCCTATAGAGGCTTTAATTCATGGGCAGTTGATAGAAATACCATCTAGTAAACAAATTGGTGCAGACAAAAATGAAAAGGAATTGTCTGACAGCACAAACACAGCCTTAACTCTTCTTGAATTAGCTGGAAGTACTGGAGCCTCTCTGAAGAACATAGAAGTTTTAGGGAACAGAGAAGACGAGCATCCAGATCTCAAATCAGATAACACTAATAGCTTTGAAAAGAGTGGGAATATAAACGATGAACCAATATTAGCAACTCTACAACCTGTCCAACTTGACCCTCCAGTTCCAAGCCTCCTCGTTTCTAAAAACTCCATACCTAAAGCAGCTGATACAGGACACGCTACTTCTGATCCTGCTCCAAAGATTAAAACAGATGTTTCAGCAACCCCAAAATCTCAGGTTGGCAGAATGACAGCAGAGGAATTAGTCCAACGGTTAAAAGATGGGGACACCCCTAGACAGGCACCAGGGAAGGATCAAGGGAGGCGGACTAGAGAAGCACTCTACATTAGTCCTTTGGTGACTCGTGATGAGATTGCTCAAGAGTTCATGAACAGACAATTACAGAAAAATCCATATACAGAACCTAGTGGTGGTGATTATATTTTTGCCATGAAACTTGCTCATAGGCTAGCCACTAAGATTGTACCTCCTGATACAGGAGCTCCACAATCTGAAGAGGCGAAAAATGAAGCAAAAGAAGATGAAGGGATTGAGAACATGCAAAACAGTTTGCCGTCATCAGAAATTGATTCAATTCCAAAAACTAATATAGAAAGTGACAAAGGGACCAAGAAAAACTATGCAATATCTGATAAAATAGAACTCTTAAAAATCCTGGAAGACGATCCAGATGACATCTCTTCTTCTGATACAAACCAGATTATTTTAGAACAGAAGGTGAAGTCAGATAGAAAAAAATCGACAAATGCTCCATTGATAAAAATGCACCCAGAGCTGGAGAGAGAATTAGCTCTGAAGCAGTTGCAAGATTTCAACCAAGGAGGCATGCGTGGTAAAAAGAAAGTAAGTTTCATCCCTGATAAAAAAATCAAACTTGAAAAAAGTAATGAACACAATAATAATTTGAATTCCAATGAAAAACAAACAAATGGAACTCAAAAAAGAGCTTGTGGGCTGCCTGGGAAACCTTCCAAAAAAATCAAAAAAGATGATGTTAAGGCAGTGACAGCTGATCCGAGCCAAATAACAGAGACACTAACTGTTGAAGGACAAACTTTAACTGATGATCCCTCTATTAAAGATGGCAAATCATTGAAACAATATTCCAATAAAAGACTCTCAAGGAGTTCAGAAACTCCTCCTCGGCATTTACCCATGGACATCGTGCTGAATGGAATAGAAGATTCACCTTCAGATAACTCCACTAAAAATAAAATTTTTAAAGCCACTAATCCAAGGAAAAGGAAAGAAGAACTGCAGGAAAAAAGACAAAAACACATCACTAATGTGTTCCGTACTACTATCAAACCTCAGAAAAGAAGGGGAAGGCCACCAAAGAAGAAATTGTACCCAACAAATGATGAACTAAACAAGGAATTCCTTCTGAAGGCAAGCTTAGAGTCAAGTAATGGAGTAGAGGATAATCATGATGAAAGTTTAAGTCAAGGAAACACTTCACCAGAAAAAGAGGCAAAACCTGTAAAAACTAAAAAAATGAGGGAAATTGAACGACTTCTAGGAGATGAAGGGGCCATTAATATGCTTTATTCGGTAGAACAGAAGAGAGCATCTGGTGGTGAGTCAAAAAGAGGAATGCTACCATCATATCGTAGGAAGAAGAAAGATTTAATACTGAAAACCAAGCTTGTCAAGTCTGCTGTACTTCGGCTGACTACAAACCCACCTTTAACTTCTGGAAGGATTTCTCTGCGAGGTCAACCACCTAAAGAAGGGGAAAGTGAAGAAAGTGAGAAAGACACTCTCCGAAAAATGTCTGTAGACTCTCATGATTCCCATCATTCACTTTCATCTCCACCACCTGAAGCCTTCCCATTTCCAGCAAAAATTGTACCGGCAGAAGCTTCAAGAATCATTAGACGGCATTCATCCAGCAGTAATTACTCAAGTCGCAGCAATAGTCCTAGAAGACTGAGTGTTGATGGAGAAAGAATAAATACACACCCACCAGAGACAAGAACCGCTGAAGTTGAGCAAGACAATCCGTCAACAGCCAGTAATAGCAAGCAAAAACATGCTAAGACACCTCAACAGTCTTCTGTTGAATCTGCAAAGAAATCATCATCTTCTGTAGAGTCTGTGAAGAAATTGCATGACAAATCCTCAGAGAGATCATTCTTGGATAAATCAAAAGATAATAAGGAACTCTCTCCCCAACCTAAACCAATTTCAGATTCCAAGAAGCTCCCAACTTCTCTTAAGAGCAAAGCTAAGGTACCTATTAAAATAGAATCTCCAAGACTAAGAGGAAGAAGACGAATCTATGCAAGCGTTGATTTAAAGAACAGCAAGGAACTAAACACATCTTTGGCAGCTGCCGTTGAAGATTTTGCTAAAGAAAATAAAAGTGGTGGTAAAAACATTCCAGAAGATACACCAAAGAAATTGGCTTCACATTCAGTTCTTAGTGGAAAAGCAGGTAGGCACAAAATCATTGGCACAAATTCATTGAAGTCGTAACAATATTTTGTCATTGATAATAACTACTCAAACTCATAATTTAACGTACGAAAAACATTTAAGTGAGATGATGGTAGAGTTAGTGAGAGTGATCAGCTGTTGTTAAGGAACTTTTCTCGATTACCATTATGGTTTAAGTTAAAAAAACCTACTCATGCTTGCCAATAGCAAAAAACAAAACAAAAAAATACTTGCTAGATTTTCTTGAGTTTCCATTACCTGAATTGTGTCAAACGTTGAATTTGACTTAGTTTTATCAGAAATTACCCTGTAGTTTGTAATTAATGTAAGGCCCCTAATGCACTAGGCTGCTATCAGCATCGCTACATCACGTTTGAAATGGGGGCGGCTGTTCAAGATAAGGTAATTTGGCTGTACCGCTCAACCGCCTTGAGTAAATGGAGATTTAAACCACTTAAGCCTGAATAGAATTTATTTTAGTTAACATTTTATGTGTATGTTAAATTTTTCCATGTTGTATCCTATACAAAGTATAGTAATAAATTAAAAAGTGTAAAAATAATCGACTAAAATAGCCTTTCTTACTGAATGGGTTTTCCCCAGATAAAACTTGTTTGAAGATGAAATTGGATTCCAGGCTCTTAAAAAACCCAGCCATCATAGCTATTGTTGATGTCAGTAGATGAGCCCTTACACTAGGTTATAGTAGATAAACCAAACTCAGTTGGTCACTCAGATGTTTTGTTACATGAAACCTGAGATATAAGTTCAAGAAGAAAAATTCACTAGGCATAATAAATTTTTATTGATTTGATATTAGAAACTAAATTAGATAAATAAAAATCATATTACACATATTAAAAATAATCATAGGAAAGTCATCTGAAGTACTATTTTCTTCAATTGGATGACAAAATAAAGATGATAACAAAAAAGACAGATTTTGATTGAATACAAAATAAGCAGGCATACACCTAGTCAATACTACTAAATAATGGTTGTCTATTAAGAATAAAAAATATCAATTCAAAAATCTTTTGTTGTGACAAAAAATTGAATTCGAAATTTTTTATTACACTGGCATTCTTATTTCAGTGTACAAGAAGTCAGTCGACACTCCTAGGACCAGAGCTCCTAAAGCTTCGAAGGTCTATAAGGAGTTGACATTGAAGAGGCATGACCAAGTGGTGGAGATCAGTCTCACACCTGTATCAACAAAACTGCACAACGCCTTGAACACAAATGTAAGGTTTTAGTCTCCTTTCAATTGACGATTTACAGGAAATATAGGGTGTTTTTTTTTTCAAATGCAACCCATTTTTAAGATTGAATTTAATGAACATATAAATATAAAATGAGTATTTTTTTGTAAATCTTTACATTTTATACAACCTATTATTAAAGTTTGAACACATTTAGTTTACATTATGAGTTCAAACAATCCGCCATTGGCATTTGTACAAAATTGTGCTCTCTCCATCAAATTCCTGAACACGTGTTATAAGGTAACTCTTTGATTTTCTTGCATTAAATTTATTATGTTTGTTTTGAGGTGATGAATATCCTGTGAATTGTTTTCATGGGCCTTACTTTTATTGTATCCCCAAAGAAAATAATGTAGTGGGGTCAAATCCGGGGATCTTTGGGGGGAATAATCCTTCACTAATAAAATTTAGTTTTGGGTTGTGTAAAAAAATACCCTGCCATTTGTAAATTACTTCAAATCTTAAAAGTAGCCGTGTAAAATCGTAAAAGTAGCCATGTAAAATCGTGAAAGTAGCCATGTAGGTTTTTGTTGTTGATACACGGGCGTTGATACACAATGCCGTCCGAACTGACACATTTGAGCGGGAGCCTAAAGGCATTGTGATTGGCTGCATGGTATGGTAGGGGTCTTCTTCTATGGGCAGGGGGGGGTGTTCCAGAGTCGCACGATCTGCAGATCCAGACTGCCTAGTCACTGCTGCTATGTTGCCAGCGGTCACGTCAAGATCGATAGCTAGGAGCAGTCGCTTGGGCGTGACTAGCAATACATTGATGAGCTTTTCGCCAGGACTGAAATTAATTTATTCTTTCTGGTCATCGCCATATCCAACGATGACCGCCCGCTTCGCCACTGGTAATTATACTTTTTAAAACTTAAAAGCATCCTTGGAGTCATACTTTTTGCCTGTTAAATTAGTAAATTTGTTAGTCTCTGAAGTCGGGGAGTGCACCAGTGAATGACCCACACCCTAGTGAATGACCGTTTCACTAAGAATAACTCTGTATTAAGCATTTCTCTTTGGCTAGCTCTCCATAAATTAGCTGAAAACAAGCCTTGGAATATTATTTGACATTTAACTTTCATTGGTTAAAATTTGCGGTGTTGAAAATATTGTTTTAGGAATATGTTTGATGTTGATTGCCCAACCTCCTTTTATTTTAAAAACTAAGAAGCCAAGGCCTGGAAAATTGCCCCCTAAAGAAGTCAGTAGAATGACATTTTAAGCACCGCATTTTGATAACTTTAAGCAAAATGACGAATCGCATTATAAATTAACATTACGTTTTTGTACTTTTATATCAATAAAATTGTTTTATATTCAGTTTTATTTTCGTTTATGTTGGTATTCCTACACTCCCAAATATTTTCTTCCAAAGCAGAAGAGCAGTGCGTCAGAGAACGTTTCAAACGCCAATTATTTAGAACGTTATAACCCCATAAAAACACATAAAATGTTTTTAAATGCTTAATGGCGAGAAAAAATCTAATATAAGGCTACATTATGATGTTATAAATAGGGTATTGCAATGTTTCATTTCTAGGCCTAGTCTAGGTAACCTAGATTTTAACAGTAGATAATGATATTTTGAGCTATAGATTGTTTATTATGTAGGCCTAAGTTAAGACTTCATATCATTTAATAGAAATAATCAGTTTTATCTTCATTTAATTTGTTGAAAGTGTGAAATAGTTGAAGAAATGTTTGTTGTTCACTTACCGAATAGGTTAGGTTATCCGATATCGTCGTGAATAAGAACACAGAGTGTACTTTCATTATTTATTTGTAAATACCTTGTCTGTATTGTAAAACAATTAATATTTATTAGTTTTAAGTTAGAATAATCCATATTTAATGACTTAATAGCAATGATTGTAAAGGTAGCTAAAAGGAATGTTTACGTTTCCATTTATGATGTGAAATAGTGGCAATCCTGTACAAGTAGACTGTTGCATTGGCTGACGGGTGGTCATGTGATCATCCCCAGCTGATTGGTTCTATAAAAGGCGGGCAATTGCCGCCGGCCAAGCAGATTCGTCTCAATAGCTGACTGATGCTGTGAGCACTCTGTGCTCGCTGTTGCATCTCCAGCAGTAACGGGTAGACAAAAGGTCCCCAATTTTGTTATTTTGGAACGGTAGAGGCAGAGTCCCCCGTGTCCCCAATTAATTATGATTTGTCAGTAATAAGGCATTTAACCACTAAGTAATAATTTTATTTATTTATTGTAAAGCCATTGTAAGTTAATCTACGAAAGAATAAAAGTCAGTGATATTAAAATATTCACAATTCTCCTCATTTAATATTTTTAAGTTCCAAAAAGGTTGATCGAGTTGGTGAGTATAAGGCTATCGTAATTACACTAACATTCGAAGATTGTTTAGCCCTGACTGTCCGTTGGAGCAGCAATCTTAACACTACACTTTGGCTTACGCTGTTGCATCTTAATTGATGCTGCGTCCGAAAACATACAATTAGTGGCACTTTACATTTTACATTCATAAACACAATAAAGGCTTACGCTGTTGCATCTTAATTGATGCTGCGTCCTTTATTCACATAACACTCACAAACAAAGGCTTACGCTGTTGCATCTTAATTGATGCTGCGTCCTTTATAACACTACGCTTTCGGATCGCTGTTGCATCTTAAATGATGCTGTGACTGAATTAAACACCCAAATCACAAACTTACACCCAGAACTCACAAGGTAGGGCCTTATTGATAGCCTACAAGTGGATTGTGCTACGGCAAAGAACTCACCCTGAGGTATAAGGTTGAAATTGACTTTAATAAATAAAAACTATCCTATAAATCTCTCTTCCCTCCCCTTTACACATTGTAATTTGGCGCCCAACGCGTTGCACATTTCACAGAGTAGGCCTATTTAATGAGCAAATATAATTTACATAAACATATTAAACTAACTATCAAAGCCCAAGAAGCAGAATTAAGAATGATTAGGCAATTAAACGACCAAAATATGGATGAAAATAACGAAACTTCAGAAATAAATCCTAGCCTAAATAATGATACAGGAGATAACCTAAATTTAGCATCTGGTGACGGTTTGAACCACAGTCGATCTCCTAGCCCAACTAAATCACAACCAACGGATACACAAACAATGCTTATGACATTGCTTCAGAATTTTGAAGAGTTCAGTCAGAACCTTCATCGAGAGATCAATCAACTGCGGAATGAAATGACAGGAAAATTTGAAAGAATAACAGGAAATTTTGAAACAATGACAGATAATTTCGAAACAATAAGGACAGAGATGACTGAAGTAAGGACAGAGATGAAAGAAATGTTTAAAGAAATCACAATAGATATAAAACAAATTGAAACAAAATTCAACAATCAAATAGGAGAGTTAAGGGATGAGATAAATAACACGATCCAAGAGAAGATCGATGGAGGCATACGGGAACAGCTCCAAAGCAGTAAAACAAACAATAAAACAGTAGGCCTACCAGTTGACGTACACGTTACATGCCCCAATAACCAAATCAAAGAACTGCCTAAATTTAATGGAAAATCAAGAAACCCAAATGAATTCCTCGCAAAACTGAAAAACTACTTTAACAGAGAAAATGAACGGCGGACTCTCCGCAATGAAGAAACATTAAACGTAGAGGAGATATTGGACATCTGCTTAGAGGGTTCCTCAGCAAAATGGTGGGACATGATCAAAGCATCAGTGAAAGATTTTTTTGATTTTGAAAAGATTTTCCTAGATGAATACTGGAGTGAAGAAATCCAAGACGGATTAAAAAGAAAATTGGATTTAGAAAAATTTATACCGCATAGGGGACTAACAAAAGCAGACTACTTTATCGAAAGAGTCGTTCTGATGCAAAATATGACCCCAAAATTAACTGAAAAGGAGATAGTTCGTCGCCTTGCTCGACATTTCGATCATACCATACAACAGGCATGCAAAGTAAAAAATATTGTAACGATACAACAGATGGAAAAACTATTAAGCACCGATGATACTGAGGAAGCGAATGAGTCTCTCAGGTATAACCTGGAGAAAAATTTGAGTCGAAATGAATCCCATTTCAAACTAGGGGACAGACGACCAGTCGAGGGAAGAGATAACTATAACAGAAGAGAAAACAATAACAGAAGGTATGAGGAGTCTAGAAACTATGGGAATAACAAGTCAAATGACAACAGGAGATATCAGTCAAGGAATGAGGGGAGAGAAAACTACAACAACCGAAGGGATAGATTTGAAAAACGTAATGAAGAAAGAAAGGATAATTGTGACAGAAGAGGTAACTACGGTCAGGAGTATGACAGGAGTCGAAGGTTTGATGGAAACAATGAAAATACAAACTACGAGGAGCCATCACAGCGGCAACAAAATGAGTTTGAGGATGAGAGACCCGACCAAGAGCCTTTAAACTAAATAGCACTGGAAATAAAGTAGGCCTAATGGAAAATTTTGAATTACATGATGAAACGGTCAATAAATTTCCAGTGCAAAATGAAATAGAAAATGATAAGCCTATAAACAATATTTTATGTGACAAACAATTTTTAATGGACGAAACTATTGACGTAAATGAAAATAAAAATACTTATTATGTACCAGAAGTCGATATAAATTTGGAGGGAGTCAGTACAAAATGTATCATAGATACTGGGAGTTCAGTAACTTGCATGCAGAAGGAATGGTTTTTAAAAAATAAACATAATCTAGGAAAATATGAAGGATTTCCGTTAACCAATACCACAATCAATACTGCTATAAGTCAGAAGTCTCAACGAATTAAGAGTATTATTTTGGTAAATGCAAGAATAAATAATGTAAATGTTCAGATAAAATGTTTAATCATACCAAACTTAATAAAAGAGATAGTCATTGGAAATGACACTATGCAGGAACTGAAAATGATAATTGATTACAGTAAAAACTGTATAAAATTTGGAAAATATGTTATTTACTTTCAAGACAGTTTGAAGCAAGATGAAAAATGTGGTGTGTTATACACAACAACACTTATCACAACAAATAAAGATTATGATTTAAATAGTGACATGCATAAAGCTGATCAAGAGTTAAATTATACAGAAAGGATGGATAGTGAAGCACAGGAGAAGTTTGAGTCAATTGAAAATAAAGGAATTGAAAAAGAAGTTTCAGTTAATAAAACAACTGAATCAAAAAACATGCTGAATCTGCTAAACATGCTGATCAACTGAAATATGAGTTTGTTGATAAAGAAGGGACAAGTCAGAAAAATGAAGAGAGGAAGATGGAACCCAGCGAACTGCAGAACACTGCTTTGGAGGAAGAAGTAAAACTTGCCTCAGAGAGAAACTGGAAGAAGAGAAAGAAGAAAGCTGAAGTTCTAGCGGAAGAAGAACATTTGTGAAATGATAAGGACACTTAGTTATTAATTAATTATAAATTTGAATTTGTTGTTCACTTACTTGTTTCAGATGTTGTAGACACTCTTGAACTCATAAGTGATGAGATAGGAAAGGGTAAATAAAACACCAGGTAATTTGTATAAAAAATTGTACATGTTCATTTAATTTTATTATACAAATTAAGGGGACAATGCAATGTTTCATTTCTAGGCCTAGTCTAGGTAACCTAGATTTTAACAGTAGATAATGATATTTTGAGCTATAGATTGTTTATTATGTAGGCCTAAGTTAAGACTTCATATCATTTAATAGAAATAATCAGTTTTATCTTCATTTAATTTGTTGAAAGTGTGAAATAGTTGAAGAAATGTTTGTTGTTCACTTACCGAATAGGTTAGGTTATCCGATATCGTCGTGAATAAGAACACAGAGTGTACTTTCATTATTTATTTGTAAATACCTTGTCTGTATTGTAAAACAATTAATATTTATTAGTTTTAAGTTAGAATAATCCATATTTAATGACTTAATAGCAATGATTGTAAAGGTAGCTAAAAGGAATGTTTACGTTTCCATTTATGATGTGAAATAGTGGCAATCCTGTACAAGTAGACTGTTGCATTGGCTGACGGGTGGTCATGTGATCATCCCCAGCTGATTGGTTCTATAAAAGGCGGGCAACTGCCGCCGGCCAAGCAGATTCGTCTCAATAGCTGACTGATGCTGTGAGCACTCTGTGCTCGCTGTTGCATCTCCAGCAGTAACGGGTAGACAAAAGGTCCCCGATTTTGTTATTTTGGAACGGTAGAGGCAGAGTCCCCCGTGTCCCCAATTAATTATGATTTGTCAGTAATAAGGCATTTAACCACTAAGTAATAATTTTATTTATTTATTGTAAAGCCATTGTAAGTTAATCTACGAAAGAATAAAAGTCAGTGATATTAAAATATTCACAATTCTCCTCATTTAATATTTTTAAGTTCCAAAAAGGTTGATCGAGTTGGTGAGTATAAGGCTATCGTAATTACACTAACATTCGAAGATTGTTTAGCCCTGACTGTCCGTTGGCGCAGCAATCTTAACACTACACTTTGGCTTACGCTGTTGCATCTTAATTGATGCTGCGTCCGAAAACATACAATTAGTGGCACTTTACATTTTACATTCATAAACACAATAAAGGCTTACGCTGTTGCATCTTAATTGATGCTGCGTCCTTTATTCACATAACACTCACAAACAAAGGCTTACGCTGTTGCATCTTAATTGATGCTGCGTCCTTTATAACACTACGCTTTCGGATCGCTGTTGCATCTTAAATGATGCTGTGACCGAATTAAACACCCAAATCACAAACTTACACCCAGAACTCACAAGGTAGGGCCTTATTGATAGCCTACAAGTGGATTGTGCTACGGCAAAGAACTCACCCTGAGGTATAAGGTTGAAATTGACTTTAATAAATAAAAACTATCCTATAAATCTCTCTTCCCTCCCCTTTACACATTGTAATTTGGCGCCCAACGCGTTGCACATTTCACAGAGTAGGCCTATTTAATGAGCAAATATAATTTACATAAACATATTAAACTAACTATCAAAGCCCAAGAAGCAGAATTAAGAATGATTAGGCAATTAAACGACCAAAATATGGATGAAAATAACGAAACTTCAAAAATAAATCCTAGCCTAAATAATGATACAGGAGATAACCTAAATTTAGCATCTGGTGACGGTTTGAACCACAGTCAAACCGTCAAATAAATAAAAACTATCCTATAAATCTCTCTTCCCTCCCCTTTACACATTGTAGTATTAAAAATTATACATGAATTTAAGTTCTAACTTTGAAAAAATCCAACCTTTAACTTTCAACGCTTGATTACTCGAAACTAAGTTTTCATCGCCTAGAACGTTTTATGGGGACCCCTTCAAATCATGGCCTAAGCTGTCAAAAAATTTGCTGAAATCAAGCATAATGGCTCTTACAAAGTTATTTTTTTCTAGGTTATCAAGTACAAATTCAACAAGCTCGATGATTGCAGTTGTTGTTGATTTTTCTTTAATGAAGCCTTGTTGTTTTTCGGTTAGGTTGTTTTGGTGCTTGCAGTGATTTATCAATCTCTTAAGGACTATTTTTTCAATTACAGTAGAGCGCCGATTACCCAAACGTCAGTCATCCGAACCGTCGGTTAACCGAACACCGTAATAATTCATATTTTAAACATGATTCTCAAGCAATTCAAATTCGCGCGCCAACTGAAACTCCCGTCCCGCCGGGATATCCATATATTCTGATAGATTTCATAATAAAATTATGTGAATAATTTTTGTTTGATAATTTTTTAGCCTTTTTACTACTAAGAATTACATTACATATATAATTTTAAAATGTTGTCTTTTCATGTTCGATTATCGAATATTCAGTTATCCGAACACCCCTTGTCCCCAATTAGTTCGGTTAATCGGGGCTCTACGTACATTTAGAAAAAGTTGGGACTAGTTTTATGGGCCTGCAGTTTTTGGTTCCTGATTTGGTGCCATTTTTGTGCTTCGGATAAATTTTTGATATTTTTAAGCTACTTGGGAAGTGGCCTTGCATTAATGATAGATTTGTAATTTTGACAAGTGTTTTTATCAGGACGCTTCTGCAGTGTTTCAGCATTTTTGCTGGTATTTCATCCACGCCTGATGAGGCTTCAAGCTGTTTATTATGTTCCTAACTTCATTTTCATCAGTAGGAGGTAGGAAGAGGAGATCGTTGTTTGTTGGGTGTGGAGACTGTAGTTGTTCAGTTGTTGGAGGTTTGCCGCTTAAGAGTTTGTTGTTCTATGTTGGTAAAAAACTTGTTGAAAAGGTTTTCAATTTTACATGGCTCCTCAGCTGTTTTTCCATCTGTTGTGAGTGCTGGATGTGAGCTTATCGATTTTTTATTGCCTTTTTCATTGTTTATGACTTGCCACACAGCCTTGGATTTATTTTCAGAGCTTTGGATGTGGACTGCCGATGCTTTGCGCTTGAGCATTTTGAGCCGCATATAGTACTCTTTTTTTCACTTTTGTCATGGCGCTTTTATCATTTTCATCACCAGTCAGATTACATCTTTTGAGATGTACCAAAAACTCAGTTTTTAGATCAAAGGCTCTTTTATCTGCAAATTTTTTTGGTTTATAATTCTTTTTAGGTACAAGTTTCTCTAAGGGGTAAGCTGTGTCCATTTTCCTCTTTGGTGTTTTCAATTGATGCTGAGAGGATGGCAAGGGCCTCATCCGGTTGGTTTACAAGCTGGGTCTATAGACACCCATTATGTAAAGTTGTCGTTTTTCCAGTGTCATTCTTATGGCCACAATCTCATAGACCATTTATTTACACAGGTTTCTTACGTCCAAAGCCTCAGTGTTTTCTTCTAGCTCATTTCCGACGAAGATAGGAAAACCTCACCCCCCCCTTAGTATGGGGTCAGGGTCAATCCATATCAAGTGGTTCAGAGGTTCTACTTAATGAACTGAATTTGAAGGCAACTGTGAGGGAATTCAGGAAGAGATTTCGCATGTGTATCGGGGTAAACAGTGGACACTTTTAAAATCTCCTAAAATGATAAAACGGTTGACAGATGAGATACCAAGTATATGTAAAACATATGATGAATAAAGTGTTTATTTTTCATATAACATCTGCTGATCACAATTAATTATTGGAATCCCCAATCAGCTAATTTAGTTAAAAGATTCAGCTGTTAAAGAAAATATAGAGTTACAGTAATTTATTGATGTTTAGAACCAATTTGACGAATCGTAATGATGTACATTAACAACATTCTTATATAAAAAACCTGCATTTTACACTTTTACGACCCCTGCGTTCATTCGAAAGCCTTCTGTTTGGATAGCCGCTAGTAATCGTGACGGCTTCCCGCTGCATTATAGTCACAGAACCTGTAAACCACATAATGTCAACCTATTCTTCATTGGTAAACGACATGACAACTCGAAACAACAATGATATTTATCATTAATGACATCAGTTGTGTTTTACTTGGAATGCACAATTGAAAAGAACATGAATAAACAGTTTCACAATAAAGCAATGAAAAATCAGCTGATTAATACTATTGTATATTGTAATTCCCAGTCAGCTGATTTAGTCAACAGTTTCAGCTGGTAAAGAAATAGGAGACAAATGCAGTAATAAATTTGGTGTTTAGAGCCAATATCGAATGATGATGTCAATCCTGATAATGTACCTTAACAACATTTTTATTAAATTCTCAATTTTTTTTTCTTATGACCCCTTAATATTTATACATAATTTTAAACATAAATAAATAAGGAAGTTTTTTATGTAATTGGACATAAGAAAACGGCAAATTTAACTGGTTTAATTGAGCCTTGAAGTTTAAAGGAAAAATTCTGAAAACAACAATTTTCAAATTTATGTTATTTCATAAACGTTTTATAAGGAGTTATTACTTGGGTACTATGTTTAATTTGAAGGAAATTTAATTCTCTTTCAAATGGTATCAGCTTCAATGTTATACATACATTAGTTTGGTTTTTACTGTCAAACTAATAGTACAAAGTCGTGCAATTTTAAAAAATCACAAAATACGCCATTACAGCGAAACGGTTAAAGTCAGATATGGGGTTATATACATTTTTGTGTTCCATTTAATAGGTGGAATCAACTGTTAAAATTAATGTAGTCAGTAGAGACTCACCCTGTATAAACATTTTTGCTTATTTTGACCCAAGGAATCACTACGTAAATTATTGCCCTGCATTTTTCGAACACTCTGTATATATGTGTCTGTAAGCACGATAGCGCTCGCAAAAATGGTCCGATCGGAATGATATTTGGCACAGGTGTGTAAAGTAGTAATTATTCGGATGAGTTCGCCCTGCATTTTTCGAACACTCTGTATATATGTGTCTGTAAGCACGATAGCGCTCGCAAAAATGGTCCGATCGGAATGATATTTGGCACAGGTGTGTAAAGTAGTAATTATTCGGATGAGTTCGAAAACCAGCCAGATCGGATTATTGGAAGGGGGGGCTTATCTCACAGGTCACTTTTAGTCCATATACCTTGAAAATAGCCTATAATGTTAGATTTAATGTTATCTCAGTTATAATCAAGTTTATTTAATTTCAATAAGAATGGATTCTATCCAGCAATGTATATTATTGAAGTATATTATATAGCTAGGTCTATGTACCTGAGAAGAGATTAATTAGATAAATCGGTTGCAGCTTCGCTTGCAAACACTGCATTCTGTGGTTACCTGTAGAACTATTTCAAAGCATGACTATAATATGTACAGTTATAAAGAAAGTGAACTGAGCTTGGTCTAATGTCGATGGATAGCACCACTGTTCCAAAATTTCAGCTGCTTACTGCTCTTAAGTGCACTTTTTTAAATTCTGAGACGTATTGACAAATCTTCATAAAAATCCTTTTAATTTAACACCTTAAATGTTAAAATCCGTCCAGCTTTAATTGAGGTTTGACTGTGAGAAGAAAGCTGCCTGCGTATTAATACATATATTAATGAATATAGTGATGATGAGGAACTGATTTGTAAAAATATTCATAATCAGTAAACATAACTAATATTATCATCACTATGGAAGGGAATGTTGTGACCCACGAACATATCATTAAAAAACTGACAAAATGGGTTAAAGCAAACTATCTCTAGGTAAACTTTTTATAAAAGCAAAATTTCTTTAGGTAAACTTTTTGTATCCAGACCTAAATGCACTGAAGTGGACCTCATTCCAGGAAATCTTTACGCTTAGCATATAAAAAATATATAAAAAAACACTTTAATCTTAGGGCATGTTTGCACGACACCCAATACAGTGGACAGTAACACCTTTAAACAAAAGAATTTTTTTCTACTGTCCTACTGTCTGGTCGTCGTGCAAACAAGGCCTTACAGACAATGAAGATGAAGACCCTTTACATGACCTAAATTATAAAAAAAAAATCCAGAAACTATTAGTGTTATAGTAAGAATATCATTGCCTGTATGAATAACAAACAGTGATGGATTTGAAAAATGAAATTAATTGACAAACATCGAGCACGAAGTTTACAAACCTCAAGCACCATGACTGTTAAGTTCTTTTTTTTACCATCAGGACCAAGACCTTGGTTTAAATTAAGCAAGATAGATGAAGCATGGGCCCCTATAAGTAATATAATGAGGAGACTCACACCACTTGAATTTACCAAAGCAATGGGATAAACGAAATAATTATGTGAACATTGTTTAATAATACATCATAGCTGCTTTATGCTAACCACCCAAGAAAATGAAGTAAAATATATAAAAGGGCTTTAACAGCCTCAGGTACATTCATTTTCATGGTATAGGGCAATACAAACTGAAAATAAAATAATATACGCTTCTTAAATGCTAAGAATTGAACTCTTATTTTGGCACGTTTCAATATTTTATATCTTTGCAATCAGTTGAGTCCACAAAATAGAATTTTTATAGGTCAATTCCCTCACTAGTGTCGCGAGCACGAAATACAGCGGGTGAGTGAGGGCGCTGCTAGCGAAAGCAGCGTTATTTTGGTTGTCAATTAGTCATATGACTGAAATTACAAGCACACGTTTACATATGAATGTTTTGCTGCAAGCTCTTATGCAAGATTATTCTATTTTCGTGCAAGATTCAGACTAGCAGGAGCCAATAACAACTGTCAGCTGTAGACAAAAATAAAAATGAAACGATACGTAATCTTTTGTTTTGTTTGTGTTTGTTTTCGGAAATTTCATAATAAGTTAATTCATATTACGAAATTATATTATATTTTGTGGTGATAAATTGTTTAACACTTAATTTACATAATCAGTCAATTTTAACAAATAACGGTTTTTGTTTAATCAGTGTGCAATCAGTGAACATTAAGCCTATTTTTTTGCATTCTCTCTTATTTTGCCGGGTTTGTTTTGTTTTCATCATGGAGTCAGGGGAAATCCAGTTTGAGCCGCCCAAGGAACGACGGTTACAGGGCATTTTTCAAAGTATTAATTGAAATAATTGACGCAAGTTATTAAATACAACTGTTTTAAAACGAATTAGGCCTAATTTTGTGTTAAGTAAAAAACCAAAAATGTGGTAGCAAACGTTCTTAGTTTAGCAAAAAAGTTCAGCCGACGAAAATATTCGTAAAGCTATTGACTGCAATAAAAGCCAAGAACTGACATCAAAAATGTGTGGAATTAGTCTCCGGCCTGTTCAAAGGTGTGCCCGAGAAGTAAAAAGAGAAAGTAGTGTACCTCCTAGAAAACTATACTCCCGAGTCCCGAGAGAAGCGATTCACACATTTTTAAAAGACTGATTGTAGCGTAGTGAGGGAGGCAGTTTTTGGATTTTATGACAGGAGAAAATATTTTGTCAATATTGTTCAATCCAAACAAACTATATTTTCCCAAAAATATAAATTAATATTGAAAGAATATTGTCATAATATGTCCCCTGTCATAAAATCCATAAACACACTGCTTAAAATGTCCGCAAAGAACTTCAAGCTAGAGAGAATTAATTGGCTACACTTGTAGTGTCTGCTCCGTTCGACGGCTTTTACGTGCCCTAGGATTCAGGTACAAAAAAGCCAACGACGGACACAAATTTCTGATGGATAGTAGTCGCTGCTCGTCCGCGGTTCTTGCACAAAATGCACTCGCTAAAGCAGGAGCCTATACTAAATGACCGGGTGTACCTCGACGAGACTTGGTAGAATCAAAATCACTCCAGTAAGTTTATATCTAGCAACAATCGCACAAGAGTGGAGGATTGAAAGTACCGACAGGGAAAGGAGGGCGATAAATAGTGTGTCACCATAGTCAAAAAAAAGCGCAAAAGGGTTCATCCCTCATTGCAAATGTGTTTTTCGTTCTAAGCACACTCAGAAATGAACAGCAGTGACTCAGAAATAAACTATCCCTATTTAAATATTCAGAAATTAACTAACTATTCGTTGATCTGACCCATGTTTTGAGCCTAAATCGAGTTACTTTTAAGAATATAATTTTTGTACATAATGTGAATATATTGAATAAAACGTTTCCACAAATTACTTACTAATAATTTCTTAGTTTTGTATTAATGAAATAACAACACCCCTATGTTATAACATAAAAATTACTTGTTTTGAAACCTCCATTCTTATTAGTCCGGTACGGAACCGTTACAAATGTCCCATACAGAATCAGAAAACTTCAATATAATTCTAAAGTAATCATTGATAAACATTAAAAATTAGCATTAATTGGTTAAGAAATATATCTTTCATTGCTCTGTACATTTTAAAATCCTCTTTTACCAATAGAATACATGATTTGATCAAAACTATGATGACGTGTAATTTTGTGGAGTCCCGCACGGGACTAGACTACTGTAAATTGTTCCAAGAAAAAGTGTTTGAAAAGTTTTCAAAACACATAACATATTAATGCAATTTACAAATCGACACACAAGCAGAATTATATCCTGGAAAAACAGATTAAATATTTTTTTTAATTCCATAAACTAGTTGAAACATGGCCTTACCATTGATTATCCACATCGGCAATCAATGTCAATGTCGATGTCGATAATCAATGGCCTAATTGTCCCGTGTGAAACTTGGAATGGCTGAAATAATTGTGCAGCCAAGCAAGCATATAAACATACAAGCTTGAAAAATTGTTCGTATAAGAGGATAACATAATTGGTTTTGTCTTAGGTTAATTTTGCACAACTATCTTCTTACAAGATTTTATATGATAAGAGTTTGTTTATATGTAGGCCTATTTGGTAGCCAATTAGAAAATTTAGGTTTTGGGCTCGGGGTTCCGGGTAAAAGACTCACTTGCGGTTGGCAATGCTGTTTTGGATCGCAGACGGACAAAGAAAACTAATGAAATATTGCATCAAAAACTTGCATAGTGTAAAGTCCACGAAAAACACAAACAAGATGTTGACAACTCAACATAAACATTTAATTTTCTCTTTTCAGCTGACTTTTAGCAGAAGATTTTGTGTGTTTCCAGTTTTTGCCGCCCGCCGTATTTCGTGCTCGCGACACTAAGTACTACATTTCAGCCAAGTTTCAAATTTTTATTTTCATGCCCAACAAAGATATAAGGCTTCAAACTTTTGAAATTTCAAAAATTTCCGGATTTTCAAAAATTTTATTTAAAAAACTGTGCAAGTCAACAGTTTGAAACTTTGGGATTTTGAAGCACCTAACTATACCTATAAAATACAAATACCCCCGTTGCAGCAGACCTGCAAACTCAGCGAATTTCAAGTGCAAAACAACATATTTTAATCCAATATAGCGAGATTCAACATGTTTTGGTAAGCTCCATAAGAATAACATGGGGAATGAGTATGCAGGTTTGCTGTACAGGTATTTTAAAACTGGCTGGTTTCAATTCAATATTTAGTAGATCTGAACTAGAAGAAGCTATTTACCAAGTTTTATTAAGATATGTTGACAAATAAGCGAGATATAGAATTTTACTTATTTCCCATAAGGTTAACATTGGGACAACGTACTGAGTTTACCACCTTCAATATCTCGACAACCAATGGATATAGAGCAATGATTCAAATTACAAAATTGTTTGTTTTTTCGAGCTGAATTCAATGGTGCCAACAAAAATTCGATAAAATTTATTTTTCTATGTAAAAAACTCAAAAAACACATTTTTGGGGGGGTTTATCCCCCTTTACCCCCCCCCCCCCCCTTCCATTGGTCCGATCGGGCTGGTTTACGTACTCGTCCGAGGGATTACCACTTTACATGTCTGTACCAAATTTCATTAAGATCGGTAATTTATGTTGTAATTTATGTTTTATATATATATATATATATATATATATATATATATATATAAAATTTTGAACGAATAGTGTTTTTGGCTTCTGGGGGCCCCAAAACAAAAAGTTATAGTGGTCCCGGGCTTAGATCTTACCATGAGACCTATGGTAATAGCTTCTTCCCTATAGGAGAAATTCGCTAAAATTACATACACATAGTCATTTGCCTTCTTGTTTTAAAAAATGCTTAAAAACCCATTTTTGTAAAATTTTCTATGAACTTTGAAGGTGTTTTTAGACCCTTATGATTAGTTTTTCGTGCATACTCATACGAAACCTTAATTAAAGTTCATTTCTTTATGAAGAGATTGGTTTTTGTTTGAATGTTCTAGGATGAATAGCTGCGGAGATATTTAATTTTATGTAGAGCTCGGAAGTAGGCAAAAATTAGCGTTCTATCGACAAGAAAATGGCCGCCATTGGTTATATACACATCCAAAAAATAAACTAATAGTGTTTTGTACTTCCAAAGAATTGTACTTTAAATGGTAAAAATATAAAAATAATAAAACTATTGAAGCAACCAATTAATTTATTTCTGGACCATTTCATTTTAGTCCAGGCAATGAATGCTCAAAAAGAGTTTTAGAGGGAATTGCATGGATCACAATTTTTGACTTTGTAACTTGGTTTGGACTAGTTAGGAGTAAAACATATCAAAAGTCCCCGCCCTTAGCCCTTGAGCCGGCTGGGCTGGAAGGGCCTAAAGGTACAATTTTTTGGGTTTTCCTAAATATCTTGAAAACTATCAACTTTTAGTATTCCCTACTAAATTTGAAAATTAAAGAAAATTAAAGTTCCTGTAAGAAAAATATATAATATGTCTACTTTGGTCCAACCGTTTACAAGGTAAGCACTAATTTTATTAATATTTAAAAAAAATCCCTTCCATAAGTACATGTAAATTTGTGGGTAACTTAGATGCCCAATTGGGCAACTTTTTTTCACCTAAAGGAAAATGAACAGCATTCAGGAAATATTGACAACATTTTCAGTAATTTGACACCTCAATCATAAAATTGGTCTAAAATTAAGGCGTTGGCGAGCTCACATAATACGTTATTTTTCGAGGAATTATAACTAGTAACAATTCCTTGAAAAATAACGTTTTTTGTGAGCTCGTCGCCAACGCCTTAATTTTAGACCAATTTTTATGATTGAGGTGTCAAATTACTAGAAATTTTGTCAATATTTTCTGAATGCTGTTCATTTTCCTTTAGGTGAAACAAACGTTGCCCAATTGGGCATCTAAGTTACCCACGGATTTACATGTATTTCTTATAGAAGGGATATTTTAAAATACCCCCGTTGCAGCATACCTGCATACTCAGCGAATTTCAAGTGTAAAACAACATACTTCAATCCACCATAGCGAGATTTGACATGTTTTGGTAAGTTCCATGAGAATAACATGGGGAATGAGTATGCAGGTTTGCTGCTACAGGTATATTAAAACTGGGTGGTTTTAATTCAATATTTAGTAGATCTCAACTAGAAGAAGCTATTTACCAAGTTTTATCAAGATATGTTGAGAAATAAACGAGATATAGAATTTTACTTATTTCCCATAAGGTTAACATTGGGACAACGTACTGTGTTTACCACTTTCAATATCTCGGTAACCAATGGACATAGAGCAGTGATTCAGAATACTAAATTGTTTGTTTTTTTGAGCTGAATTCAATGGTGCCAACAAAAATTTGATAAATTTTATTTTTATATGTAAAAAGCTCAAAAAAACCCATTTTTGAGGGGGTTTATCCCCCTTTACCCCCCCCTTCCGTTGATCCGATCGGGCTGGTTCACGAACTCGTCCAATCGATTACCACTTTACATGTCTGTACCAAATTTCATCAAGATTGGACCATTTTTACGGCCGCTATCGTGCTAACAGACACATATATATATAGATATATATAGATATATATAGATATATAGATATATATATATATATATCTAAAAATTCAAACGAATGGTGTTTTTTGCTTCTGGGGGTTGCAAAACGAAAAGTTATCATGGTCTGGGGCTTAGGTCTTACCATGAGACCTACGGTAATAGCTTCTTCCCTATAGGGGAAATTCGCTAACTTCCCTATAGGGGAAATTCGCTAAAAATATTAATAAAATTAGTGCTTACCTTGTAAACGGTTGGACCAAAGTAGACAGACATGTATTTTTCTTACAGGAAATTTAATTTTCTTTAATTTTCAAATTTAGTAGGGAATACTAAAAGTTGATAGTTTTCAAAGATATTTAGGAAAAACCAAAAAATTGTACCTTTAGGCCCTTCCAGCCCAGCCGGCTCAAGGGCTAAGGGCGGGGACTTTTGATATATTTTACTCCTAACTAGTCCAAACAAAGTTAAAAAGTCAAAAATTGTGATCCATGCAATTCCCTTTATAACCTTTCGTTGCCTTGACTATATGGATTGACCCTATGTTCTTCTCGGCTAAAGTGTGCTTTTAGAGTGTATTTAGGTATACAATATATTCGGACCACAATTATTGTGTAATCACATTATTATGTAACCTCTTGGTACACTCATATTTAACAGTAGTCCATTGCCACAGGTGCTGCAAGAGCTGACTGCCGTGTTGTCGGGTTTGTCCAAGGACGACAACTGTCATGTTGTCCTCATCACTTCACAAGGCGCAGCATTCTGTCAGGGCGTGGACTTTCCCGCCCTTGTTCATCCGACCCCAGAACAGCGGAAGGTGGCGGCCCTCGAGATGGTAGTTGCTATCAAGTCAGTTTACTCACCCATCATATTATCTTATTATGGAAACCCTTAATTTTGTGTGCATAGGTTTGCATTCATAAAAGTGGTTATTTAGTACGAGTTAGTTAAAAAATGTGACCTCTTTTTGAAAAAATTAGAGTATTAATTTTACTGTCTTATTTAATATTCTATCAATCTATTTTATTTATTATTTAATTTACCCCCAAACTTAAAAAGATATCTTCATGGTTTCACTCTTTAGGGCTAAATTTTTTCATGACCAAGACTCCATTCCAAAACGATTTTGGTATGCCTAGATTAATAATGTTAACTAGTGAACCCGTTGCTCGAAATCGAGCAAAACAACCAAATTCCTTTTCCCTGAAATTGTTCATCTCTTGTACAGAAAATGACAGCAACATCTGTAGTAATTGCAATATTTCTTCGTCTTTTATCCAAATTTTGGTGTACAAAGACATTCATACAAACATCATTCTCTCATGACTGATGGCATGAACTTTGCCATTTTACGAAAGGATAAAGTTCAGTTTCCAACATTAAATGTATTCCATAGTTTTTCTTTCTTATCTCCACCCGTCTATGTTCGGTTGCAGTTTTTACGTCAAACTGTACATTTATGTGTACTTTGAATTAGTGCTTTCTTCCGGTAATAAGGTAACTATTCTGTGATAAAAATGTTCATGAATGTGAAAATTGTATAGACCACCCAATAGACTCATCGAGGTGAGACTCTGAGCTCACCATAACAAATGCAGAATTGAATTTGCAAAATTACCTTCCATTTGTGACGGCTCAATTTATATGAAGTGTTATTGTTTAAATTTGCTTCAGTCTCAATTTTTTTTGCTTTTCAAGAAACACATTTGTTTACCCAAGGGCTCAACCTCTTATATGAGTCAGTGTTCATATCAGCACGATTTTGTTCGCGCACCGTTTTAATGGCGTTTCTTTGATAACCATTAAAATTCGTGGCATTATTGTTGTTACAAATGACTTAAAAAAAACTTAAACATTACATACACAAAGTGTGATTTAGGTTAAGTTATGAATAAATTAAGTTTATGGAGAATCATTACTACAACCACAGAACATCACTAAATGCAAAAAGAACTGGTAAAATATTGTTTTATGTTTACATCATTCATGGTCAGCACTTCACATGATTAAAATAGATCCATGAAAAATTTACATTTTCATTTTTAGACCATTACCCACGAACAATTCACATTAACATTCACCATCACCTCCAAGTAAACTGTATATTCAATCAAGTTCCACAAGCTGTCTTTGTCATACATAAATTACTGGTTAAAATAAGTATTCTTGGGATGAAAATAAAATAAATAAACCAAAAAAATGGTTATTATTTGAAAATCGATTGTGTATTTGTTTATAAAACACATGATTTTAAATAGGTTGTTTTAAATAGGCACAGAACCGGTAATGAAGAATTGTTTTTGAAAAAATTACACGTTGTTTCGTAGGTTTTACATTATTACAATAAAACTTTCAGTAATTGAGTATCTGCGACTAAACATATCCCGTCTTAATCTTGAGCCGATCTGAAATTGTTTTCTAAATCTACTCATAAATAGTTTGCTTTAATATATATATTTATTCATTGGTTTTAATTCCATTAATAACACATGGCTTTGCTGAAAATCTTTGTTGATTCCACTCAGCTGCTTTGTTTGAAATTTATATTCCCATGTTAAGTCTCATGGACAAATATGAAACTTTAAGGGCATCTAGGGCTCTTCCCTTTCGTCTACCCTTCATAAATTTTATTTCCTGCAAAACTTCAAGCCAAGCTCTTTCAAACAACACCTAAATTATTGAAATCGGCCGAGAACTTTAGGAGGAATAATGATCGCAAAAAAACCCTAGCGTATTAAATAAGTATAGATTTTGTGATTCGTAATACTAAGATTTTGATTACTGGGAAAGTACAAGTATAGTAGAACGTTACTAATTTGAATCTCGTTGATTTTGAAACCTCTATAATTAATATATTTCATCTGTCCCTTTCAAAAAACCTCTAATATCTGAAAAATAATCATTGATAATCTGGAATGTTTTAAATCCAATAATATGTAGCCTCTGTGATATATATTTGTCAGCTTGACCCTCTAAAATTCAAATTTTGTTGCTGTAATTCGAAACATTTTCTCTTAAATTTCAAGCCAATATTCAGATCGAACTTAGACCACTGTAAGCCTACAAAATTCAAATGAAGCACTAAAAAGAAAACCTGTTGAAACATTAACTAGTGCGATCCTGTTCTCTGAATCCATTGGTGAGTTTTCTTTGCAGCGTTGAAGGAGCTTCTAAACAAATGAACAAACCTCCATAATTCAAATTTCATCTAAAATAAACTCTATAATTCAAATTCTCGTTATTTCGAACTTCCTTAATTTCAAAATTAATTGGTTTTTTTGTAGAGTTCGAATAAGTTAGATTCAACTGTAGCAAGTTACGAGTTAGCATATAACAATTTCAATAGCAATTAAAAATCTTTTGATACCATAGTGATATCATACAAGTGTTAAGTGGTTTGTTATTAGTGGAGTGTAACTAGTACTTGTGAAACCTGTTTTGATTTGGGTTCCAGGCTAAGCAAAATGAGCTGCCTACTTTGTACCACTAGATTAGCACTTGGTGAAAGGAAAATTATGTCTTTTACCCCCCCCCCCCCCTTTAAAAACATACTTAGACATTATACAAAGTAGAACTTAATCAGTGGTGCCAAGAGGGTTAGGTACAATTAGACAAATTTTGCCATTGCAACATTTTGCATTTATAAAAAAATTAACTAAATGGGTAATATAATTAAGCCAACATGAATAAGATTCTTTACCATCACAAAACGTGTTTAATGGTGAAATGTTTTAAAGGTTTGTTGTTGTGAAACGTAAATTACTTGAGAACCCCGCTGATTCAAACCCTATTAATCCAAATTTCTAGTTAAGACCAAACTAGAGGTCCGAAGATACAAGTATGAAATACAAATTAATAGAACAATGAAGTATATAAAGAATGTGAATAAATGAACATTAACAGAGGAAACCTGTGGAAATGAAAGAAAATATCATCATCGAAGAGGATTGTTTGTGATTTGTGTAATTACTTACTTTGCTGTAATTTTGCTGAAACAAACAATCATGCATGATCAGTGCAAGCAGTTCCGCTGAAAAAGACGATATCATGTGGTAGGCGTGTGTAATTTTGCTGTACTCGGTTAAACCAGACATTTCGGTTATCGAACATTTCGGTTATCCGAACTAGGTTGGATTCCAATTAGTTCAGATTGGAAAGTTTCTACTTTCCTTACTAAAACCTGGGTAACAGCACAGAGAAGAATCTAACAGAGGTCGCTTTTAAATGGGTCCTCTGTTGCGCCCAATTACTTGCTAGTTACAGTTAAATCCAGCAACAGTTAAGTTACTGGTTACTAGTTACATTCAGTTACTAGCTTCAGTTAAGTTAAATTAGGAGAGGACAGCGACGGTGCTGCTCTCTCACTGCGTTAATGGTGAACTATTTTTTCATAAGTCCTCGACACCAGCTGAGCGCGTCATTAGAAGATACCTCTGTTTGATTCTCCTCTGTGGTAACAGCTAGATTAATTTTCTCATGTTCACCACCCGAACTGATTTCATCAACTGGAATGAGGCTACATTCCTTGTGAACTGTCATCAATTTAATATAAAGCTTGTTGGATTTTTACTTCTATAAGTTGATTTGATGACAGTCCGCAAAGTATGTAACCCTATTTCAGTTGTTAGAATAATTTGTACATAAATTACTTGACCTAAATAATTTTTATTTGATTTCACAGCTCAGGGCTTAATACGTTAAAAACAGTAATTTGTCTGGAGTTAATGTCAAAAGATAGCTGAAATATGCTTACTTCAGCCAATTTTTCAGTCAGTTAGCAATACCAGTAGTAAAAACAGACTGAAAAATCAGTAAAAATACTAAATTATCCTAAACAGAAGTAATGATAATACATTGGTGATCCTACAGTTTATTTTTATTAAAATCAGTTTTGTTTTGAATAGTCATTTTTGAGTTGAGGAAGTAAAGTACAATTCACTCTAATTCCGAAATACACATGAAACTTATCCCCCAACTATAGGTTATGATGGGAGTATGGATGAATTAATATCCATACAATAATAATTAATTATTATATTGACATGGAAAACAGGATTGTAACAAACAGTAATTAATTGTATTTCATTTGTTAAAAACCTCATTGTAGTTCATAATCTCAAAACCTTAATTTTCGCAAAGCATCAGCTGTTCCTTTCTGCTGTAGTTTCCTGTCACTAATCGGCTGTTATGAAATCAAATACAAACATCCTTTATTAATTTTTCTACATCGCGTACATAAATAGCATCAAAGTTAGAGCAGTCAATTGTTGAGCTGCATGTGTTCATAAAAAAACAAACAAAAACCATAGCACTAAATATGACACAATAGCTTGTATCTGTGCCTGAGACTGGGCTATATTTACAGGGACTTTGTGAAGAGCGTGGCGCTGCTGGCGCGGCCGATCGTGGTGGCGGTGCACGCGGCCGCGGTGGGGCTCGGCGTCACTGTCCTGCCGTTGTGTGACGTGGTCCTGGCCGCCGACTCCGCCACCTTCCACACGCCCTACACCCGGCTGGGCCACGTGCCTGAGGGCGCGGCCACCCTCACCTTCCCCTCCCTCCTCGGCCCCGCAACGGTAGGTGGATAAGCCTTTGGATCGATGAGTATTATTGCAGGTGACAGTAGCGAAGGTCAAAACCAGAAATTTATAATCCCCAAACCAAAACTGAAACGTTTATTTAGAATCCCAAATGTGAATCCTTAGTTGTGAGTTAAACAGGTGAGTTAAAAAGTAATTTTCTGCTACCCTATTAGTTCTGAGGCCGACAGATATCTTTGTCATTTCATGAGCGATGACAAATGTTATTGTTGCGTGAGCGATGAAAAACAATATTGTTCAGCAGCTAACATATATCGTCTTCCTTCTGCCGCCAATGAATCTTGCCATCATTCGGCAAAAGATGAATCTTGCGCGTTGCGTAGATTTTGCAATTTCAATGTTTGATTTTCAAAATCACTTATTGTTCCTCAAAACCAAAACTTTTCTGTAGTTTTGGCGGTTTTTAAGATTTGAGTTTCGGTTTTGACCCATCACTAGTGACCCTTTAGTGACTATCATCAAGTGTCATAGTCATATCAAATCAAAAAATGTCATGAAAATATCTTTATTCTTACAAGTGCAGAAGTACAGAATGGTGTCAATGAATAAATATTGAATCTTGAGTGTTTACAAACAATAGCGAATTGTACCCAAATAACTGGTTTCTGTTTTGTGTTTCTTCTAAAATCTTTAAGATGACAAAAATATTATTGTAAGCTAAATAAATTGTGGATCCATGTTTTTGAACATTTTAATTTACTTAATATACTTTCTTAGAACATTGTGAGAACCAACAAAAGTATCATTATGATAAAAAAATACCATTTCAAATAGCTTTCTTGGATACAAATTGACAATATCACAGGCTGTTAACACTTTCCCTTACTCTGATGGTCTCCTCCAGTCGATGACCAGCTCTAATAGATTTATTGTGGGCAAAAACCTCATATAAATTAAATTAGATACATACATTAGATACATTAGCTGAAATGGCGACCTACCCAGATAGGTATTTTAAGCCAAGTATGAATTCCCTGGATGAAAAAAATTTGTACCCGTACAAGTGTTTATATAAGAGTATCGGGATTTTTTAACTATTTATTTTAATGTGAGAAATATTTTTTTATTGAAAACTAATAAAATAACTAATAATAATAATAATAAATTCTTAATTTCCCAAATATAGTACAGTGCAGTATGCATTCCATGTAAAACAAGAAATACATTAAATTTACAAATTGCATTATTGTAGCCAGACTGACCCTGATCAATTACTATAGCTTGTAACTACTTTGTTAATGTAACGATATCTACATTCGGCACTCACGCCAGTCCGATTTCAGTGTTAGTCATGCAGTTGTTCCAATCCTGATTCTGCTGCCGTTTAGTCTCTTTATTTCAAGAAACTATGAAATACCAAAGCTTCCATTGAAGTATTTATTGTATCTTACTAAATGTGATGTTTTTGATCTTCTTAAAATGTGCACAAACAGTCATTATTCAAACAAATGTCATAGTTTATACCTAATGAAAATATTTGGTTAAAATCTTTAGGTTAAGTGATTTTAACAGTTGTCTAGCAAAGTTGAATTTTTGAAAAGTTAAATTTTTGGATCATAAAACATTTTTTAATCAGTCTCTTGAGGTTTGAGTTATCCGAGTACCACTGTATTCGTGTATAGCAAACACAAAAGTGTTTCTTAAACTCTTTTGCCTCCCCTGACTAAACATACGATGACCGCCGAAATGTCAGCTAGCGTTACGACTTAATTCCACCAGGGTGGAATCTCTTTAATTTGCTTACATCAGTTGAAACGATCATAACTCTACTTAGACAAAAGCTAGAATTATAACTTTTGTTTTGTTCGTCTTTAAATTTTTTAAATGGCTATGCATATTTTTAAAAGTTAGTAGCCTATAGCTTGTAATTTTTTTTACTGTTAAAATATTAAATGTTATAGGCTATGTACTTTTAAAACAGGGTCTTTAATATTTTGTTATACTCTAGCTTTATAATTCTTTCTACTAATTATTATTGTATGAGAATACAGTAATTGTTTGCAGAATTATAATTTAGAATGGTTATTTGGCTTTACTGTAGTTTTCAATTTATAAATCTATAGGCAAAAATAACTGCTGATCAAAGAATACACACAAAGCCGATGAGATCAGCTCTTGGTGATATTCACTCGACATCGTTAAGCCAAAGACATCGGCTTGAGGCGGGACTTCGATTTGCACGTTCCATCTGATGAGATCGGCCCCAGGCTGTCTCACGATATTACGCAAGGCTGATCTAATCGCCTCGTGGTGGTAAAAAAGTTATCGGCCCTTTTTTTATACCGCCTTTTTCTTCATTTTTTCATACCATATTAGAATATTATAAGGATTTTCTTGCTATATAAGAAGTTCCTTTTATCAGAAAATAAGGTTTTTGTGTTTTTATGAAAGCAATGTGTATTAATGTTCTTGCTCGCTTCTTGCAGTACTTGTTTAACATTTCATAATTTAGTTCCAAAAAAAATTACAAAGTCAAAATATTTTGATAATTTTGCAGACAAGTGAACTTCTGTTTGCGTGTCGCAAGTATACAGCATCAGAAGCACAGCAGGCTGGTCTTGTTACAAGAGTGCTGCCTGTGGAAAACTTCCAGGAAGAGGTTCTCTCTGTTGCCAAAACCATGTCCTCACAATCTACACAGGTACACATAATATTATTTCCACTTTGTATTTCTAGCTTTCAGAGCTGGATACAATTATTTATTTATTGATAATTTACATGCTTTACAACAGTTTTTTACAAAACCAATTACAATAAAGCAGTTCTTCTAATTTAACTAAAGACTGAGAGCTACAAGAATAAACGGGAACAAACTTATAGAAAATAACTTATAATTAATAGCTGATAAGCACCGGGCCCTACTGCTGACAACTAAAACTTAAAAGCACTACAATATAAAGTGGAGAATAATTACAAACTGGTAATTAACTAACAAAATTATTTAAAAAAACAAAAACTACAATCAAGAACAGAAATAGTCTATTGTAATTTTATCTAAGCAAACTCCCTGATCATTTGATGTAAAAAAAGTGAAGTAAGAGCTTGACAGTTGAGAGGTTGACAAGTGTCAACGCGAGACAGAAAGAGGCCAAGGTCAATCAAGGTTGCTGCGACTCGACTCAGCACGTCAGTATGGACGGCTGCCGCCGTGTGCGCTGTCACTCCCATGCCAAACCACTGATAGGCAGCGAGCGCGATTGCACACATTGTCAGACACTCCATTCTATAAAAATCTAGGCCAGACATTGAGTTTTAAATTTCCCCTCGCTGTCGTGAAATATATCAACCAGATGTGAAATCATGTTATAGAGCTGCATCGTAGATATAAGTAGGGAATGAACCAGGATATTGGTGTGAGAAAACTGAATTGAAATAAAACAGATGACCGATTATTAAATGAATTGAGTATAAGAAGTAAGCCTTTGCAAAGAATTAGGATAATTAATTTTACCACAGATCAGTTTAAATAGGGGCACTAACTGTAGGGTTTTCCATCTGGAGGATAATCTAAAGAAATTAAATGTGTTTAGTAATTCTTCATAGGGAACCATAAAAGGATAAAAGCCAGTCTCAGCAAAATATTATTAGGCCTACTTCAAAAATCGCTTCTGTACCCCTTCAATTTTTAAATGCTAATTTCATAGTGAGGACATCAAACTGGACATGAATATTGCAATTGCGACCAGACGAGAAGTATAGTAACTTGGGAACGGATCCAGAATTAAACTTATGTCCCTCTCTGAAAGTAAACCCCAAACTACACAAAGAAGAGTTAACAGTCTTTAAAATATGACTATTAAAATAAACTTTGAATCAACTAGTACACCCAAATCCTTAATTTCATTGACCTTGTCAAACAAGATCCATTTTATAAATACAGTACACTCTCGATTATCCAAGCTCCGGTTATCCGATGCTCCGGGTTTTTCGAGGTCGTTCTGAGCTAAAATATATAATTTTTATTTTCGGTTGGAACAGAATAATAATGTGATTAGCATGTATTTTGTTTAAAGTACCATTAAGGATAAATTTATTGGTAATTTGTTAGTTTAATAATTTATTCAACTGAATAATTTAAATGAACATTCAAAGTATTAGTTTACCATATGAATACTCCACAACAAAATATAGGTTTGTGTTAAGAATCAAAATCACAGTTATACAAACTGACCAACTCGTATGCTGGTTACAAGGCAGGAGTTCACTGTCGCTGAACGATAGCCACTTTGACTTGCCCAAATATTCTATGAATTATTTGCCGCATGAGGTCTTATGAGGGAGACATAGAAACGAGACATGCCGGTTGCATAAGTACACCCTGGGTTCATATTAACCTATATTCACCCTTGGTTGATGGTAGTAAACTCCCACCATTAACAAAGGTTGGAAAAAAGGAAACAGACGTTACATTCGTAACGTATATGTTGCAATTTTATTGGTTGTTTGTTGGTAATGTATTGTATATTAATAATTTGTTGATTTGAGATTTTTTTTATGGGCCTACATACTCAATATATTTATAAGATTAATATTTTCCCTACCATTACGCTGACTAATGTGGTCTCGTAACACTAATCTTAAAATATAAGCAACCTCCGTATTATCTGAGATTCTCGCCATCTGAGGCAGCCTTGGTCCCGAAGACTTCGGATAATCGGGAGTGTACTGTAGTTAAAAAACAGCGTTATTTTATTTCACAAGACACATTTGCAGCAACCTATTAAGGTTATTTCATCATTATAATTGGTATCACAGGTCAGAAATGGAAGTTGGAATTGCCAGATAATAACACCTGAAACTGTCACTTCAATCGCTGTATGTCCTCTTGACAATTACCCTAAAAGAACTACACCAATTCCAAAGATTTAATCAAAAGTTTCTCCAAAGTGTTTTTAGGGAGAAGTTTGACCAGCTTCCTAATTTTGATTGCTCATTTATGATGCAAGTTTTGTTGGTCCATAGTTATTATTAAAAATATGATAGTGTAGAACTTTGATTACTCGACACTGTATAGGTTGATAACCTCTATAATACGTCTACTTTTCAAAACCCCTTGAAATTGCCATAACACTCAATGTTAAATTAAACTCCATAACTTGACATTTTTTGTTCATGGCTTTATAGTATAATATGGCTTTTCCCGATTCTGAACCTCAATAACACAACGTTTTAAGGAATCAACCTCGATAAGTTGACTGCAAACTTCATATTGCACAGATCTCATCCTGTTATGGGTGATGGTTCTAATGGTGAGTGAACCACCAGAACGGATGTTAATAGGTAAAAAAATGATTGTCCGTTTGGATACAAGTCTTGACTGGGAAACCTCGCACCCCCTTCCCACCCTTGTCAGGCATCTTTGACAGCCCATTTTTTGTTTATCAGTGTGTATTAATGGTCTTGCTGACTTCTTGCAGTGCTTATTTGACATTTTATAATTAAGGTGCAATAAAACATTACAAACTCAAAAGTAAAAAAAAAATTTTTGAGCAATTGAAAATTGTGTTGATATTATTAATATACGTTGTGTCAGTGCTGCCTAAGTAGGACAATGTCCAAAAATCACAGTCTGTTGATTTCAAATGCAAATTAATTCAAATAGTTGAAGAATATCCGACAAGAAATAAATTGGATAGCTTCTTAAAGAATTTAATACTCTTATCACCTACACACACCACACGATTTTGAAAAATTCTTCATCCATTTCAATCTATAATTTATAAACTAACTGTTTATTTGACATGAAATTGCTAATATAATTATATAGGAAAAGAATAACATTAAACTAAGTATACTTATAACTAGGGATGGACGGGATTGAATTTTCAGTTCGGGACAGGACGGGATTTTTTTCTTCCCTCTTAAATTCGGGATGGGACGGGACGGGATTTTTGTCTTCCCTAAATCTTTGGGAAATGCTCGTTCACAAATTTATTTTCTTTATTACAATAATAGCATTAGGTTAAAAACAATGTCATATATAAATGTTTGTACCGTCCCAACTCAAAAAATTTCAAGAAATAAATTTAAATGAAAAAATACTAACTTATATGCAATTGACAAAATAGCAAACATTAGAAACACATAAAAAATAGTAACACAATGAAATTATTATATTAATTAGAAATAAAATACAAACTTATATAAAAAAATTTGTTAAATAAAATGTATTAACTCTTGATGGTATGATTTTTTGGTGATGATTTTATTATTGTTTAATTTAAGTGATGAGTAGCAAACAATCAAATAATAAAATGTATTGTTCATGTATTATTATTTTTCATTAAATTTGAATTTTTATTCTTTCTAATTTGAATGCATTGAAAAATAGAAATAATATAAAAAAATAAGTAAATGAATATAATATGCATTTTTTAACGTTTGATAGAAACACAATCGTTTTTAAGTTTCTGCTTTTTGTTTTATTGTTTGGTGTTCAAAAAGCCAAAAGTAAAATACTAGAGTGGTTATTGCATGTTCACAATAAACTGTCATGTATAATCAGTAAACATGTTATTGTATTTTTATAAACTTTGGGCTGTGGAGTTCTTGTTTCAGGAAATGACTCTATGACTCATAATTTTTACTGCTTTTAAACTACGGTAAAAAAATTAAAAATAAATTTAGTTTCTAGATGACAACCAAAACACTAGTTTTTCCAAGCTTAAAATTATAAATTTGAAGTTCACAATTCTCAAACTTAATATTTCTTAAGTTACATTAAATATTAATTACCTATGTATTAGAAATTTTTTTAAAGTATCAAAGTCTTTAATTTTGTCAATTTGTTTTACTTATTTATGAAAAATAATCATACCTTCGGCTGGGATTCAAAGACATCTGAATTAGTTTAGAAAATTGAATCAATGGGCTAAACCACAATTTGTAGCAGACAATCATGACAATATAAACAATCATCACTGTCACGCCTTGTAGCAAGTTGTTTCCGTTGATTAACCGCCATCAGTAAATAACTAAGATTGCTTTTCACACGCAATTGTGAGTTAGTAATCCTACATTTGCTGTTTATCAACTATCGGCAAATACGCGCGATTGTTTTTCATGGCCGATCGCGAGTTTTATAAAGCAACATCGGCCGTTAATCCGCGATCGGCAAAAACGCGGCCGTTCTTAAATTCCTCAAAGCTAGATTTGCCGTCTATTCATGGTCGGTAAATACAGTAGACTCTTGCTCATCCGGACTAATGTGGCGGACGTCCGGTCCGGATTACGAAAAATCCGGACTATCGAGAGTCGAGCAAATCTTCGTAAATTTTTCCGTTACGGCGAGCGGTTTCGTCAAAACACGCGCAAATACAAACGGGAGCGTCTAAAACAAGTTAAAACTCATCGTAATAAATTACAACTGAACTCATCAACAATACAGAACTCAATAAATACGCGCGCGACGCAACAGTCAGACTGACAGGTAGCAGAATGTCTGACAGAGGTTAGTGACATTAAGCTTTTGTGAAGAAAATAATGTACGGTTCAATAAAATTAGAAAAAAGAAATATCAGAAATTAGGACGGAATAGAGAGAGAGAAAGAAACAGATACCTCTCTCACACTCCTTACCAGTGGCCGGAGAGGGAGGGGGTGGAGGTTGCTTACTCCAAGCCCCTGCCCGGTTTTTTGTCATTGTCTGACTCAGTGCGAGCGTGCGTGAGTTAATTAGGAGATAAGGAATCCTTACTACAAAGTGCAAAAATACAAACTACTAGTCATACACCTATAAATGACAGCTCATATTTTTTGTCTTATTTTTATAAATCAAATGACACCAAAATGAAACTTGTACGATATGCCGTTGAAGAGATAAGCTATGATAAAACAATAGAATTTATTGCTGTATTTTGAGGTTCTCCAAGGTCACTAAAAATAGCTCCATTTTCCGTTTAAATGCAGATAATATTTCTTGTTACCTGTCAATGTCCTTTCCTTATCACTAGGGAATATTTTTTGTTTATGTTTTTCTTGGGGGGGATTTGTTTTATTTTTTGTTTGCTCTTCCGGTTTACCGTGCCCAAAAATAGATCGCAATGATTATCTTTCTGAAAGAACTTTCTTATCTAATGCTCGGCTCGAGTGTCGAGCATTTTTGAAAAAGTCGAGCCGAGCCGAATACTGAAAAGCTCGACCTAAAAAACTCGACCGCTGGAATATTCGCACACCCCTAGATAATACTGTGCCGCTAAAAGAAATCACGATTGCCGATCCGGACTAGCGAGAGTCCGGACAAGGCCGATCCGGATGAGCGAGAGTCTACTGTAGGCGCGATCGTTTTTCACGGCCGATCACGAGTTCCGTAAAGCTTCTTCGGCCGTTAATCCACGATCGACAGATACACGCTAGCGTATTTCGCGGCCGTTCGCGAACAGCGCTAATCCACTTTTGCCGTTCATCCGCGACTGGCAAATACGTGCGATGGTTTTTGCGGCCGATCAAGAGATTTGCAAAGCCGCATTTACCGTTTATTTACGATCGGCAAATACGCACGATAGTTTTTAACGGATGATCGCGTGTTTTGCAAAGCTGGATTTGCCGTTTATTCGTGATCGGAAAATACACGAGATCGTTTTCCGCGGCCGATCGCGAGTTTTGCAAAGCTACACCTGCTGTTTATTTGTGATCGCTAAAACGATCCCGTCCCGAAAAATTTCCCGAAGCAAATAAAAGCCCGCCCAAAAATCGGGAATTTAATTTTCCCGAAATTTCGGGACCCAACCATCGCTACTTATAACCAACGTTTTAGCGAGGGCTGTCCTAAAATACACTGCTTATTAAGGGTTTCCAGAAATTCCAGTAATCTTAATAACGCGACTCTTAATAAAATAACCTTTAAGTCACGACCTTCAGGAAGAAGATCCCTCCAAAGAAGACTGTTTACCGAATCCCCTTTAGAGTCCTCTTACCAAGGTTCTACTGTAAAGCCGTTTCGGTTCTTTTTGACCACTCGGTACATTAGGCTAGTTAAACAAATTTCCAACAAATTAAACAATTTTAGGCTGTTGTTAAACTTATATAACAACAGATAAAATAATTATGTTTTAAATTGCATTTATTAAAAAAAATTTTATTTGATCCTTAGCAAAATGTCTGTCATGAAATAATTGTTTTGCTTTATGCTTTTACTTTAAATCCAAAAAAATTATGAGAAGTAATGATATTTTTATTTTGATAATTTTTTTTAAGTATTTATTTCAGGGGCCAGAAAATGCTGGAAAATCACTCTTAGTGGCCTCCCTTGTGATGTTATCACATCAATGTTGGGCTTGTAGAGGCTTGAGTTGACATGTAATCCATTGTCGCACTTAAATATATTGACTACCTGTTAGGTTATTATATTTTTTAAACAGTGTTTTTAAAACCTTAGATCTAATATAAATCGTAACTTGCATCCACCACTTTGTGTTATTGTCAACATAACAACATAACTCTAACTTTTTTTTAATGAATTTTTTTAGGAAAAGCTCTAGGCCAGCAGTTTAATTTTAAGAATAGAAAGATAGAGAAAGATAGACAGCTAGCTTACCTTTGAAAGAGTTCAGGCAGGCCATAGGACACATGAAGTAAAGGCTTTCTTTCCTTCTTTTGTGCATGAAGAAGTCCCTAATTGGGACCAAATTTTCCGATTTATTGTGTTTACTTCATGTGTCCTATGGCCTACCTGAACTCTTTCAAAGGTAAGCTAGCTGTCTATCCTTCTTTTTTTTAAATGAAGTTTTTTTAAACTACTAAAATGTTTCAAAGTTTTTTGTTAAAAAACTAAATTCATTAATTTTTATTTTTAAAAATCATAATAGCGAAGGATTTATAGTTATTATTTAATTTGTTGGATTTTTCCTATTGCTTCTAGTGTTAAAACTATACTACGTTTCGAGAGGTATTGAAACTCCTCTCGTTTTCAAGTGACCCAACTTAAAGTTATATTAACCTACTTATGTTTATTTAACCTACTTTTTTTGGGTTTTTGACATGCAATTTACATTCATCCAACATTCAACAGAAATCTCACTCACACAAAATTTCATACAAAACATATTAAACATACTTAATACAGAAAGAAAATTAAAACTAAAACATATTAAACATGATAAAGAACACAGAAAATTAAAACAAAAACATATAACTTACTGCCGGCAATGCCTCCAAGCTGGCAGTGGCACGACACGCACACACGTCCACCCATACTCACATACGCAACATTCGAGTTGCGTATGTGAGTATAATAATTTCTTTCTAATGTGAGTATGCTATTTCTTTCTGATAATTTCATAATATTTTCTAATGCATTTTAAAGCCTATTTAATTAGGAACAATTTAAAAAAAGAATTATGAGGATCTGATAAAAATTGTGGAAGTAATAGCCCTTTAACTAAAACTATGCACAGCACATAAGAAATGGCTTGGCCTTTTTCGCAAGTACCACAGTTTGGGAGCTGGCCTTAAAAGGGTTAATATGTTTTAGTTTTAATTTTCTTTCTGTATTAAGTATGTTTAATGTGTTTTGTATGAAATTTTGTGTGAGTGAGATTTCGGTTGAATGTTGGATGAATGTAAATTGTGTGTCAAAAAAACAAAAAAACCCAAAAATGTAGGTTAAATAAACATAAGTAGGTTAATGTAACTTTAAGTAGGGTCACTTGAAAACGAGAGGAGTTTCAATACCTCTCGAAACGTAGTGTAGTTTAAACACTAGAAGCGATAGGAAAAGTCCAACAAATTAAATAATAACTTATTTTTATTGACACAGAATACAATAAATAATTACATAATCTGTGATTTAAATATATGAAAAAACATCTAGATTATGGTTCTGTAACAACACAGGTCATTCTAATATAAATTATACAATTAAGAACTTTGTTGTGAAAATGTCAAACATTTTAGTTTATAATTGTAGATAATTTCAATAGATTTATAAATCATTGTTATGGTTTCATAATCTTATGAATTTGTTGTATTACTTTATCACACGTTCTTGGGAAACACTTTTCCCTCTAGTTAAAAATAAGTAGTTTCATCATTAAAAATGTTTTTTAGCCATAATAACCATAAAAACTGAATTCCTAAATGCTCATCAGATTTTTAATAATGTATCAGGTTAGACAAAATATCACCAGGATGTGGATAGAACATTTTTTTAAGCTTAGCTTGACTTGCATATATACATTTTTTATCTACGAGCGATAAATATAACTAGTTTTCTTTCAATAACCTAAACTTTTTAGTAAAAATGTTAAACAATGAAAGTACTGCAATGTTTCAGTTCTAGGCCTAGTCTAGGTAACCTAGATTTTAACAGTAGATAATGATATTTTGAGCTAGAGATTATTTATTATGTAGGCCTAAGTTAAGACTTTATATCATTTAATAGAAATAATCAATTTTATCTTCATTTAATTTGTTGAAAGTGTGAAATAGTTGAAGAAATGTTTGTTGTCCACTTACCGAATAGGTTAGGTTATCCGATATCGTCATTGTAAATAACAACACGGAGTGTACTTTCATTATTTATCTGTAAATACCTTGTCTGTATTGTAAAACAATTAGTATTTATTAGTTTTAAGTTAGAATAATCCATATTTAATGATTTAATAGCAATGATTGTAAAGGTAGCTAAAAGGAATGTTTACGTTTCCATTTATGTTGTGAAATAGTGTCAATCCTGTAGAAGTAGAATGTTGCTTCGGCTGACGGGTGGTCACGTGATTCTTTCCCAGCTGATCGGTTCTATAAATAGGCGAGTGCCAGCCGCCTCAGATTTTTCAGATTAAATCTCACTTCCCAGCTGGCGGTTGATGCTGTGGGTTTACCCGCTGTTGCATCTTCGCTAATTAATTAGTCCCCCAGTAGGAACCGTACTGTAACGGCAGAGTCCCCCGCCATTACAAATTTGTAAACATTGTTAATTTTGTAATTGGCAAGTAAATAAAGGTCAGTGTTATTTTATCCCATTTCTCCTCATTTAATATTTAAGTTTCCAAAAGGTTGATCGAGTCGGTGAGTATAAGGCTATCGTAATTACACTAACATTCGAAGATTGTTTAGCCCCGACTGTCCGTTGGCGCGGCAATCTTAACACTACACTTCGGCTTACGCTGTTGCATCTTAATTGATGCTGCGTCCGAAAACATACAATTAGTGGCACTTTACATTTTACATTCACAAACACAATAAAGGCTTACGCTGTTGCATCTTAGTTGATGCTGCGTCCTTTACAACACTACGCTTTCGGATCGCTGTTGCATCTTAACTGATGCTGTGACCGAATTAGACACACACTTACACTTACAGATAAAGGCTTACGCTGTTGCATCTTAATTGATGCTGCGTCCTTTATTCACATAACACTCACAAATAAAGGCTTACGCTGTTGCATCTTAATTGATGCTGCGTCCTTTATTCACATAACACTCACAATAAAGGCTTACGCTGTTGCATCTTAGTTGATGCTGCGTCCTTTACAACACTACGCTTTCGGATCGCTGTTGCATCTTAACTGATGCTGTGACCGAATTAAGCACACAAATTACACACTTACACCAAGAACTCACAAGTTAGGGGATCATTGATAGCCTACAAGTGGATTGTGCTACGGCAAAGAACTCACCCTGAGGTTTAAGGTTGAAATTGACTTAAATAAATAAAAACTATCCTATAATCCTCTATTCCCCTCCCTTTACACATTGTAATTTGGCGCCCAACGCGTTGCACATTTCACAGAGTAGGCCTATTTAATGAGCAAATATAATTTACGTAAACATATTAAACTAACTATCAAAGCCCAAGAAGCATAATTAAGAATGATTAGGCAATCAAACGACCAAAATATGGATGAAAATAACGAAACTTCAGAAATAAATCCTAGCCTAAATAATGATACAGGAGATAACCAAAATTTAGCATCTGGTGACGGTTTGAACCGCAGTCGATCTCCTAGCCCAACTAAATCACAACCAACGGATACACAAACAATGCTTATGACATTGCTTCAGAATTTTGAAGAGTTCAGTCATAACCTTCATCGAGAGATCAATCAACTGCGGAATGAAATGACAGAAAAATTTGAAAGAATAACAGGAAATTTTGAAACAATGACAGATAATTTCGAAACAATAAGGACAGAGATGACTGAAGTAAGGACAGAGATAAAAGAAATGCGTAAAGAAATCACAATAGATATAAAACAAATTGAAACAAAATTCAACAATCAAATAGGAGAGTTAAGGGATGAGATAAATAACACGATCCAAGAGAAGATCAATGAAGGCATACGGGAACAGCTCCAAAGCAGTAAAACAAACAATAAAACAGTTGGCTTACCAGTTGACGTACACGTCACATGCCCCAATAACCAAATCAAAGAACTGCCTAAATTTAATGGAAAATCAAGAAACCCAAATGAATTTCTCGCGAAACTGAAAAATTACTTCAACAGGGAAAATGAACGGCGGACTCTCCGCAATGAAGAAAAATTAAAGTTAGAGGAGATTTTGGACATCTGCTTAGAGGGTTCCTCAGCAAAATGGTGGAACATGATCAAAGCATCAGTGAAAGATTTTGAGGATTTTGAAAAGATTTTCCTAGATAAATACTGGAGTGAAGAAATCCAAGACGGATTAAAAAGAAAATTGGATTTAGAAAAATTTATACCGCATAGGGGACTAACAAAAGCAGATTACTTTATCGAAAGAGTCGTTCTGATGCAAAATATGACCCCAGAATTAACTGAAAAGGAGATAGTTCGTCGCCTTGGTCGACATTTTGATCATACCATACAACAGGCATGCAAAGTACAAAATATTGTAACGATACAACAAATGGAAAAACTATTAAGCACCGATGATACTGAGGAAGCGAATGAGTCTCTCAGGTATAACCTGGAGAAAAATTTGAGTCGAAATGAATCCCATTTAAAATCAGGTGACAGACGACCAGTCGAGGGAAGAGATAACTATAACAGAAAAGAAAACAATAACAGAAGGTATGAGGAGTCTAGAAACTATGGGAATAACAAGTCAAATGACAACAGGAGATATCAGTCAAGGAATGAGGGGAGAGAAAACTACAACAACCGAAGGGATAGATTTGAGAGACGGAATGAAGAAAGAAAGGATAATTATGACAGAAGAGGTAACTACGGTCAGGAGTATGACAGGAGACGAAGGTTTGATGGAAACAATGAAAATACAAACTACGAGGAGCCATCACAGTGGCAACAAAATGAGTTTGAGGATGAGAGACCCGACCAAGAGCCTTTAAACTAAATAGCACTGGAAATAAAGTAGGCCTAATGGAAAATTTTGAATTACACGATGAAACGGTCAATAAATTTCCAGTGCAAGATGAAATAGAAAATGATAGGCCTATAAACAATATTTTATGTGACAAACAATTTTTAATGGACGAAACTATTGAAGTAAATGAAAATAAAAATACTTATTATGTACCAGAAGTTGATATAAATTTTGAGGGATTCGGTACAAAATGTATCATAGATACTGGGAGTTCAGTAACTTGCATGCAGAAGGAATGGTTTTTAAAAAATAAACATAATCTAGGAAAATATGAAGAATTTCCGTTAACCAATACTACAATTAATACTGCTATAAATCAGAAGTCGAGTATTATTTTAGTAAATGCAAGTATAAATAATGTAAATGTTCAGATGAAGTGTTTGATTGTACCAAACTTGATTAAGGAGATAGTCATTGGAAATGACACTATGCAGGAACTGAAAATGATCATTGATTACAGTAAAAACTGTATAAAATTAGGAAAATATGTTATTTACTTTCAAGACAGTTCGAAGCAAGATGAAAAATGTGGTGTTTTATACACAACAACACTTATCACAACAAATAAAGATTATGATTTAAATAGTGACATGCATAAAGCTGATCAAGAGTTAAATAATACAGAAAGGATGGATAGTGAAGCACAGGAGAAGTTTGAGTCAATTGAAATTAAAGGAATTGAAAAAGAAGTTTCAGTTAATAAAACAACTGAATTATCTGCTAAACATGCTGATCAACTGAAATATGAGTTTGTCGATAAAGAAGGGACAAGTCAGAAAAATGAAGAGAGGAAGATGGAACCCAGCGAACTGCAGGACACTGCTTTGGAGGAAGAAGTAAAACTTGCCTCAGAGAGGAACTGGAAGAAGAGAAAGAAGAAAGCGGAAGTTCTAGCGGAAGAAGAACATTTGTGAAGTGATAAGGACACTTAGTTATTAATTAATTATAAATTTGAATTTGTTGTTCACTTACTTGTTTCAGATGTTGTAGACACTCTTGAACTCATAAGTGATGAGATAGGAAAGGGTAAATAAAAAAACCAGGTAATTTGTATAAAAAATTGTACATGTTCATTTAATTTTATTATACAAATTAAGGGGACAATGCAATGTTTCAGTTCTAGGCCTAGTCTAGGTAACCTAGATTTTAACAGTAGATAATGATATTTTGAGCTAGAGATTATTTATTATGTAGGCCTAAGTTAAGACTTTATATCATTTAATAGAAATAATCAATTTTATCTTCATTTAATTTGTTGAAAGTGTGAAATAGTTGAAGAAATGTTTGTTGTCCACTTACCGAATAGGTTAGGTTATCCGATATCGTCATTGTAAATAACAACACGGAGTGTACTTTCATTATTTATCTGTAAATACCTTGTCTGTATTGTAAAACAATTAGTATTTATTAGTTTTAAGTTAGAATAATCCATATTTAATGATTTAATAGCAATGATTGTAAAGGTAGCTAAAAGGAATGTTTACGTTTCCATTTATGTTGTGAAATAGTGTCAATCCTGTAGAAGTAGAATGTTGCTTCGGCTGACGGGTGGTCACGTGATTCTTTCCCAGCTGATCGGTTCTATAAATAGGCGAGTGCCAGCCGCCTCAGATTTTTCAGATTAAATCTCACTTCCCAGCTGGCGGTTGATGCTGTGGGTTTACCCGCTGTTGCATCTTCGCTAATTAATTAGTCCCCCAGTAGGAACCGTACTGTAACGGCAGAGTCCCCCGCCATTACAAATTTGTAAACATTGTTAATTTTGTAATTGGCAAGTAAATAAAGGTCAGTGTTATTTTATCCCATTTCTCCTCATTTAATATTTAAGTTTCCAAAAGGTTGATCGAGTCGGTGAGTATAAGGCTATCGTAATTACACTAACATTCGAAGATTGTTTAGCCCCGACTGTCCGTTGGCGCGGCAATCTTAACACTACACTTCGGCTTACGCTGTTGCATCTTAATTGATGCTGCGTCCGAAAACATACAATTAGTGGCACTTTACATTTTACATTCACAAACACAATAAAGGCTTACGCTGTTGCATCTTAGTTGATGCTGCGTCCTTTACAACACTACGCTTTCGGATCGCTGTTGCATCTTAACTGATGCTGTGACCGAATTAGACACACACTTACACTTACAGATAAAGGCTTACGCTGTTGCATCTTAATTGATGCTGCGTCCTTTATTCACATAACACTCACAAATAAAGGCTTACGCTGTTGCATCTTAATTGATGCTGCGTCCTTTATTCACATAACACTCACAATAAAGGCTTACGCTGTTGCATCTTAGTTGATGCTGCGTCCTTTACAACACTACGCTTTCGGATCGCTGTTGCATCTTAACTGATGCTGTGACCGAATTAAGCACACAAATTACACACTTACACCAAGAACTCACAAGTTAGGGGATCATTGATAGCCTACAAGTGGATTGTGCTACGGCAAAGAACTCACCCTGAGGTTTAAGGTTGAAATTGACTTAAATAAATAAAAACTATCCTATAATCCTCTATTCCCCTCCCTTTACACATTGTAGTACCATATTATTTTTTATAATTATCAATCAAGAGTAGTGTTTCCAAACTGTTGGTATGCATATCACTGGTGGTATGCAAAGGCCTTTAAGGTGATACGCAAGAGTTTGAAGAACTAGTAAAAAAATTAAAATATTAGGTTCCTGAACGAACCTGTTTAATAGAACAGTAAAGTCGCACATAACGTTAAAATGTTCTAAACTTTTTCAGTATTTGTTTTGGCCATAATATTATGCCAATTTCGAGCCATCTCTAACGACAAAATTATTTTTAGAAAATCCGTTGTCTGAGCAATATAATAGATGTAATGATTCTTGATCATAGTATTGTCTGAATTAAACTTATTATTGAGATATACATAAGAAAAGTGTTAGCACGTACAGTGGAACCTGGATAATTCGAACCTCAAGGGACCAGCTAAAAACTTTGAATTATCCATAAATTTGAATTAAAAAAGTTCTAAAGAATGAGGCCAAAACATTCAAACTTCACATTGTGAGTTTAACCTCTTTATCAAATTTTCACACTAAAAGAATAAATTCATCAAAAAACGCTAATTATAAGGGTTCAAAAACAGTAATCATAAAACAGAAATAACTACGCTAAAGTATAAACTACGTACGACGCGACGTACGATAATACAAAGAAACATTTCTGCTAGAAAAAAATATTGTACGTTCTGCTACTTCTTAACTTGATGCAGGCTGCCAACTTAACCTCGTGTAACATTGACAATTGCACGCTCATTGTCTTTCCACTAAAGTGAGTGTTTTATAGGTCCGTGATTTTGTCAACATGGTCACTACACTTATTTAATGTTACGAAATAACTTTTAAACACTTAAAAACAAGACACTGCACAGAGAAAAAACACTTTGTTTGAAGGACGATCGAAAACAACGGAATGCTAACCACGAAATGAATGCAATGCAATTTCACTGCGCAATAAATTTTTTCACTGGAATTCGGAAGTTAGTTTGGCTGGTGGGGGGAGGGAAGGGTCGCAATGTTGAGTAGCCTTTGTGTCGACATAGAAAACTGCGCATCAGGTCTGGCGCATGGCTCGTCTGCTTGGAGCCGTTCTACACAGAATCAAGCACGAAAAGACTAGTGGTGCTATCACGGCGACACGGCCCTTTCCGAACCCAGTCAGCGTTCTGTACTGCTTTAGTTTACATTATTATTGGTGTAGAGTTAGAAGCGATGTTGGGGCAGGGTGGGAAGCCTGGGAGGTGGAAGGGATGAGTCATCTGACCATAACCTGACACGCCATAGGTCTGGCGTTAATTTTTTATTGAACGTCGTAGTAAAACGTGTTTTTCAATGAATTTGTAACTATTTCCAGCCGTGGAATGAAATTGATGTACCTTAATTTGGCACTCAAAAAATTTGAATTATCCAAAATAAAATTCGAATTATCCACGATTTTTTAGCATTGTTTAGATACAAAATGCCAGGGACCAAGAAAAATATTCGAATTAAAGAAGATTTCGAATTATCCAGGTTCCACTGTATTTCATGGGTCATAGGCTATGACTAGCCCACAACGACTGTGTATAAACGTAGAATGATGAATATTCATTTGGTCTTTTTTATGAAGAATTAAATACTTTTCACTGTTGAACTCTGCTTTATGCCTACATTAAAGTTATCCTAAAATATCAGAACCAGAAACATATGTATTTACAATCTTCAAGATTACAAATGAATTTACATTTACATTCAAGTGTCACATGAATTTAATCCAAATATATTTTATAAATTGTTTCCTGAGAATTCACTTTTTTTGTCATTCCATACAATTATCAAGCAGCATCTACGCTTTTATTTGCCTAATTCAATTAGACCTAATATAGTTATGCTTTCACATATAAAGTAGTCCTTTTCATCAAATATTTTTACAGTTTTACAGTGTTAATTTGGTGATATTACTAAAATTCAATTACAATATTGTTGCTAGTTTACCAAAAACTCAATTATTTTCCAAGATTTGTCAGATAGGCGTATTGTTTCTTCACCGACGATTAGCAGAATTCAGATTCAAATTCAAATAGGTTTTTCGTTATATTGGCAATAACATTTTTGAGCATTGCTGAGGTAAACATATGATGTATTAAAATGTCTTCATAATAAAAAAACTGTCTAAAAATTTACATTGAAAAGCAAAATAAAATATATTAGCTGGCAATAACAAATCTGCCAAAGGGTAACTACTAAATGGGATCACCCACCCATCCTACGCAAGTATGGTGGGGGGAGGTTCCTTGTGGTGTTTCGCCAAAATATTGAAAATTTAGTTGGTGGTACGTGAGCACAAGAAGGTTGGGAACCACTGATCTAGAGGGTTGATCATATTAGTCAATCATTTTATTTATTGACATAAAGAAAGTATTATTTTAGATCCTAATTAAGAGTCTTCATCAGTGGTAGCCATATTGGATTTAAGTCCCATAAGAATAATGTTAATTTCATTACAAGATTTTTCAAAAACCGATTGTGCTAAAGAGATTGTTAAGGTGTCAAAAAAAGTATAGTGATCCTCTAGAGGATCTTGTGAAAGTTTTTTCCATATACCCACTACGTAATAAGTTAAATATGAATAATTGAACCTTTAATTAAATGTTTTATTCAGATAAAACTAAAACAAATGTTTGAAATATAAAACAAGGGGAGTTAGCACTCTATGTTATAAAGCTAATTAAAAAATTTCAAAACTATAACTCTGTAAATAACACCGGAAAGCTGGTATAAATGTTGGTATGTTCTGTTGTGATCGGCGCGACCCCTGGCGGCTGAGCGGGCAGCGCACGCGGCGGAGCGATACTTGGACATCCGGTGGCACGAAATGTTCTATTTCAAATCAAAGTGTTGGGCAGAAAAGATTGTCCCCCAACGGTTGCCCAAAGGGGCATCGCTAAGAATTGAAATTTTACTTGTATGCCTTGTTAGTTAATTGCGAACACGAGTAAAGTTAATGAGTTATTTTATGATTTTCCCACTAACAATCATTGCTCTTCTGTAGGTGAGGTTCCGGGTAAAGTATTTCAAATAAAAAAAAAAAAAAAACAGCTATTTTGTGTTAGATGAAAAAAACTATAAATATTTGGCCAGATATTTCTTAAGTTTACATAGCTTTCAGTCTTACCTTAAAATTAAAAAGCTCCCATTTAATACACGTTATATAACCTAATCAGCTGTTTTTCGGCCTTCCGCCAAGTTTTTTAGCGAACTTCCCCTATAGGGAAGAAGCTATTACCGTAGGTCTCATGGTAAGACCTAAGCCCGAGACCATGATATCTTTTGTTTTGGGGTCATCAGAAGCAGGAAAAACCATTCTTTCGAATTTATATATATATAAATGTGTGTGTGTCTGTCAGCACAACAGCGGCCGTACAAATGGTCCGATCTTAATGAAATTTGGTACAGACATGTAAAGTGGTAATCCCTCGGACGAGTACGTAAACCAGCCCGATCGGACCAATAGAAGGGGGGGGGGGAAAGGGGATAAACACCCCAAAAATGGGTTTTTTGAGTTTTTTATATAGGAAAATAAAATTTATCGAATATTTGTTGGCATTGAATTCAGCTAAAAAAAAACAAACAATTTAGTATTTTGAATCACTGCTCTATGTCCATTGGTAACCGAGATATTGAAAGTGGTAAACACAGTACGTTGTCCCAATGTTAACCTTATGGGAAATAAGTAAAATTTTACATCTCGGTTATTTCTCAACATATCTTGATAAAACTTGGTTAATAGCTTCTTCTAGTTCAGATCTATTGAATATTCAATTAAAACCACCCAGTTTTAATATACCAGTAGCAGCAAACCTGCATACTCATTCCCCATGTTATTCTTATGGAGCTTACCAAAACATGTCAAATCTCGCTATGTTGGATTGAAATATGTTGTTTTGCATTTGAAATTTGCTGAGTATGCAGGTCTGCTGCAACGGGGGTATTTGCTAATACCGAGAGATTTGCCGACCACGGAATAAGTCCGCCTTGATACAACTTACAATACCGGCCACGATATTACCGCAAACGATATTAACGATATTACTGCAACAATACCGTGAAAAATTATTACCGCGAAAAAACCGTGAGAAGTTTGCCGATCACTGCAAATCCTAAAGATTTGATTTCTGATACAACCAAGATTTATTGGGTGCAAATAATGAAGTGTATTGAAATTCGATTGAGATTTTCTAAATGTAATAAATACAACCTAAATGTTTGACGGCCGCTATAGAACCTACATATTTAACGGACACCATATCATGATCAAGAGTTTAGTTTGCCATGATGCAACCGATGTTTACAGGCTACGATACAGCCTAATCAAGAGCTGCATGTTATTGCCATTAGAACAAAATAGAGAAAAATTTGCCAGCTGCTGTAAGTACAAAGCAGGGCAAGACTACACAGTGGAATAGAGCAGGGTGCCTATCACATTTCACATACAGTGTGTAAAAAAAGTCCGTCCCCCCCTCCTTAATTTTTTTGTTTGTTAAGACAAACAATTAACCTATGGGGAATAATACTAACTCATCCCAAATTATTTTTTGACGTTACCAAAAATTTTGAGGGTCCCCCAAAAATGGGGGATTTTGGGGGCAACTCAAAATTTTCAAATGCAAACCCCTTTTGAGTAACCCCTCATTTTAAAGAGCTTTCAAAAAGTAGATGAATGGTGAAAATTGGAGGTCTCTAACGTGTTTCTATCCAAATTGACAGCTTGTCAAAGTTTTGAATACAACACATCCTTGAAACCTGGCGTCTAGGACGTTAGGAGTTTTAATTCACAGTTGGTGATTTGAAAATATTTCTTGAGTCTTCAAACAGATTTGAAAATGTATTTTAATGTTAGACCCTCAGTTTTTAAGTTTTAAATGTAATTTCATGACACGTTTGATAATTTTTTTCGCTTTTGTTTTGTTTTAAAATATGTTTGATTGTAGACTGTGATTTATGTTGTATTATAGACTGTGATCAAGAGACTGTCATCTCAGTGGCTTTTCCAAAACCAGTTTTCTTTTTCAAATCTATGAATTTATTGGTTAATTTCAGTGAGTTTGGTGAATACGTCTTTTAAAATTACGATTTACTCACTTGAAACTCATCTTTGAGGTGTAAGCTTCCGATGTATATATATATATATATATATATATATATAAGATTATATATATATATATATATATATATATATATATATATATATATATATATTCATATTTACATAGCTGCAGGTTTTGGGTTTTCAACAAAACTCCAATAAATTTAGGTTTTCAAACAAAAAAATACAGAATAAACTAAATAAGTAAGGATTTTGTGCTTTACCTACATTATATAAAATTTAAAGTCTCTGAATAAATGTTGGTTGTTATTTTCTTATCTTCTCTTTTTTAAAGCAAATAAAAATTCTGTACATTAAATATCGTTTAAACCTGTGAGTTGTAATGTTGGATGATTTTTATTTGATACCGCTTTTATTTGATGTTTCTATATGGGCCTGTAAAAAGTTGTTGTTCAGGACTATTTTAAGGTTTTTATGCATTTTGATTTTCTTTTTAGCGAATTTCTCCTATAGGGAAGAAGCTATTACCGTAGGTCTCATGGTAAGACCTAAGCCCGAGACCATGATAACTTTTCGTTTTGGGGCCCCCAGAAGCAAAAAACACCATTCGTTCAAATTTCTAGATATATATATATATATCTATATATATGTGTGTCTGTAAGCACGATAGCGCTCGCAAAAATGGTCCAATCGGAATGAAATTTGGCACAGGCGTGTAAAGTAGTCATTATTCGGATGAGTTCGTGAACCAGCCCGATCGGACCAACGGAAGGGGGGGTAAAGGGGGATAAACCCCCCCAAAAATAGGTTTTTTGAGTTTTTTACATAGAAAAATAAAATTTATCAAATTTTTGTTGGCACCATTGAATTCAGCTCAAAAAAACAAACAATTTAGTATTTTGAATCTCTGCTCTATGTCCATTGGTTACCGAGATATTGAAAGTGGTAAACACAGTACGTTGTCCCAATGTTAACCTTATGGGAAATAAGTAAAATTCTATATCTTGGTTATTTCTCAACATATCTTGATAAAACTTGGTAAATAGCTTCTTCTAGTTTAGATCTACTAAATATTGAATCAAAACCATCCAGTTTTAATATACCTGTAGCAGCAGACCTGCATACTCATTCCCCATGTTATTCTTATGGAGCTAACCAAAACATGTCAAATCTCGCTATGTTGGATTGAAATACGTTGTTTTGCATTTGAAATTCGCTGAGTATGCAGGTCTGCTGCAACGGGGGTATTTTATTTATTTTTTCTTCTGGCAAACATATTTACGAAGAAAAATAAACCTACGTATTTTTCAACAGATTGTTCAGGGTGTCTAGCAACCATTAAAATAAGGAAAACAGGGAAAAGTTAGGGAAATTAAAATAGTATGGAAAAGTCAGGAAATTTTCACTTTGGCCTGGGAAAATCAATATATTCACATATTGATTAATTTAATTCACTACAGCAATGCCATAGTCCTCAAAATTTTATTAGGAAGTGAGTTTAGCCTTCTGTATTTGTATCATTTTTGAGTATGCCTCCCAAGATTTTTTGTTATATATAATATAATTGCTTTTAATTTATAGGTTGTAAAGTTTTCACTTATAAACTGTAATGGGTCTTGGTTTTGGTTGCTTTCCCAAGATTTTCCATGTTTTTGGTCAGGTAATAATATCGTGCAGTATGGAAAGGTCAGGGAAAAATTAGGGAATTTCAGTGAGATGATTTTCTAGACACCCCGTTGTTGTATTTTAAGTAGTTTACTTTTAGATAGCATTTTTATAGGTTAAATTAATGTCTTCGCTTATTTTGAAATGTATATTTCCAGCCTAGATATTATGAGAAGGAAATTTTAGACTGGTGTCGAATCTTGAGAAAAAAATTTAGCCTATGTGGCTTTAATTGATACGGTTAGAAATTAACTGAAATCAAAAGGTTTTCCTCAAAATTAGAATACAACTATTTGTTTTCCATTTTAAGTGTGTTTTAACAAAGTGGGGAATTTATAACATATATCCATTTATTTTAACCCAAGACAGTATTTATAAAACTATGAAGCGTGGGCATGGCGGTGTCACCTGCCCGACCAACTCAAAAATCTTAGGGCTCTCGTCCACTCGTCCTTTTAGGTCGTTTAATGGTTGATTTATTAGTCAATGGGCCCTTAGGGCACCGCTCTTTTCTCTAATCACACCACCCTTCTGAGAGAGAGCGATAATATTGCCCAACCACACCCTCATTCTCTCTTTTTGAAAAGAAGAGGGAGAACTATTTGAGAAACGGCCCGCGCGGATCACCGGATATCGCCCAAGGCGACATTAGTATTGTCTTTTTTCGCCCCAACATTTAGTTCGCCCCGTTGACACCGGTTTTGGAGCACTAGAGTCAATTTCGACTTCTGCGTTTGCTGATGAAGACTCTTAATCGCTAACAGAACTAAATTACACAGTTAATAAGTACTTTAACTTTTTTCGCTGCGGGCCAGCGAACGCCATATGCGCTGCGTCTGTGCCAGTGTGCCAGTTTCATTCAATTACTGTGGAGCACTACACCTGAGTAGTTGGGAAATATTTTATCCCTGTTTCAGATACCTGTTGTACTTGTATCATGTTTAGGTGGGTACTAAATTTCCTCTTAATTTACTCACCAACAGAGGCTTCCTAAACCCTTATTGGTCAATCCTCTTCCCCCGATTGGAAAAACTGTTGGCTGGAATTGCCTTGAGTGGTGCGGCTACCTTGTCGAACTACATCTAACTTCGTTCCGAAGCGGTATAATGTCTCTATTATCCGTGAGGCCGAAATTTCAATTACTTGCCACGCGATGCCGAGCTTTGCGTTGTCTGTCCTTGTAGGCATTGCAGCGGATGTGTAAAAGTTGAAATAAATTAATAAATAACACAGTTAGGCCTAATAAGAACTCTAAAGTTGAAATAAATAAATAAATATCATACATTTAGCTAAACACAATAAGACATTTCATTAGTTTGTTATTTGACACCTAAACAATGCCATTAATTCTGCCCCTAATAATACATGGTTTATACTTAGATGCCCAAATAGTCCATGAAGTTTAATTGTAAAGTTTAGTGAATAGCTCTTTTCAACCATGCCGTTACATAATTCAGTATGTCTGTAAAGACATTAAGGGTTTATTCAAAATATAAAAAAGCAAATTCTTTTTAAGTTTTCTACAGAGACAATGAAAAAAGGCAAGGTCTCAAGATTTAATTAAAGAAAAAGAGGTTGCTCAGCTTTCATCGACCATAGGAACTGTAGGGATGGTGGCGGGTCGCGGTGGCGAGTGTCAGGACTCGAGTGGTAGACAGTAGGCGCGGTACGCCAGGCCCGAGAGCAGCAGCTCGGTGACGTTGCGCCGCGTACGGTCGCGGTTGAGACACAGCGAGCCGACGGGACACGAGCACCGCTGGTAGGTGGAGAACGTATCGGCCGCCACATGGCCGCAGAACTCATGCAGACGACACTTGGCCAGCTGGAACATTGTATCAGAGGTATCAGTGATGTCTAATCAGAATTGTAACTTTCAATTTTGTACTGTTTACATTTTATATCAATTATCACCATCTTTCCACGGTAAAGAATGATTGTGTTGTTTCTTTTTTGGCTGAGACTGCAGTGATATTTCTCTCTTCTTTGGGGTCTTCTCAAATTTTGTTTAGTCACCTTCTATTCAGTCCTTGGTCTTAAGTATTTTTGATCTACCAAAGACGAACAAAAGCAACTGGAATTGTTTAGAAACTTTCAAATAGTTTGTTCCACTCATCATAGATTTTCCTAAATCCATCCTGTGGTTAGTTTTTCTTTTATTTTTTTTTACTTTAAAAAATAACCTCAACTGCTCGTCGCCATTGGACCGTCGCGACGTGTGGTTGTATGAGATTACTTTTTTGTATGAAAAAACAATTCTGTAATTGGGCCCTTGAGCAATGCCCAGGGTGGCCACTGGATTGGGAATTCGGGAAAACCGGGAATTAGCCGGTAATTTTTCAAACCGTGAAAAAACCGGGAAATAACCGTGAATCTCGGCAAAATCCCGGTAAACGCAGTTTTAAAGAACAATATTAATATCGTAACCAAACCAATATTAAAAGAATTGATGAAAAATGCAAGATGATTTGCGTCATATTTATCCTATGCAACTTCCTAATACAACTACTAATGCACAACTGCTTACACATACGCTTTGGTAAAAAGCGCAAGACGCCAATGAGTGTCTAGCGCCAACCTCAGAGTAAAAGCCAATCAGTGGTGAAGATTGTTGGTCGACATGATAGGGTTAATGACCTTGTCTCTGTCCAGTCCACCTGCAGGGGAGCAGACAGCAGTGATGATGCAATAGTTCAATCGAGGGGAGGGAGGGGTAGGCACATAATGGAACAACAAATGTCTATGTAGAATTGGGATTAAAATATCTTTCAGAAAATGCATCCTACGTAAATTTATTACGTACAGTCAACGTAATCAAGGATCATTAGTGATGAGTACCTGAAAGTAATAACACAATCGCGACTACATATGCTTAAAAAAAGTCGCTCTTATTCGTTTAACGTACTTTTCCATAAAGAGACGATTTCATTTGTTTTTATTAGGTATCGATTCTTGGTTAGTTGTGCTTTGAATAACCGCAACTCGGTTACAAAACTGATGAACATACATTACATTGATGAAAATAAGCTTATATATATTTATTATAAGCTTATTAGCTTATTAGCTTATAAGCTTATTTATTATTCTGTTTTGCAAGCAAGAAAAACAGCCACTATTTCAACGAGAAGTACCGTAGGCCTACAATATGCCTCAATTTAGATGGCGATTTGTCAAAACGTACAAATGAACTTGAGTATGGTCCAGTTGTTTGATTCTGTGAATTGCAGATCAATTTTACTGGCAAAGATTTCCGTCTTTCTGAAAGGAATATCCGCGAGATCATTGACTCACGAAATATTCAAGAATTGTATTTTTCAGTTTGTATTTATTATACCGGCAGCCTATTGCAGGAAATCGGTTTTTGTGCCGGCCAGATTTTGCTTAGGGAAAATGAAAGATAAGAAAGCGACAAAAAGTGGTAACGTGTTCATGCGTATTGGTTAGCGGCTCAACGAATGTCGATAAAAGTGTGGGTTATACTGAAGAACGTAATTTAGAAATGATTTATTGATAACGCCGAACGATTATATTTGTACCGAAGATTTTAAATTGTATTTGAAATTATTTTAGAGTAGTACCTCACCTTACGTTTTCCATACTGTTTGATTTTCTGCAATGAATAGTTAATTAAACTTATACTTGAGGAGTTGGCTCACTACACAACTCGAATTGAAAACCCACTATTCGCCCGCCCCTATGAGAATTATTAAACGTATAATTTAAGGGCGTCCGATTCGTACAATAATTTTTGAACCGGCATAGCATTGGCTAGACTCTGATTGTGATTTTTGCTGACATTTTCCATCACTTAAAATCAAAATTAAAACAAACTCCCAGTCACCAACAATGAATTTCAAACAAAATTGGCTAGCCTTTAGATTTTTATCTGTACGTGACCTTTTCATCAGCCATGACGACTCGCAAAAATGAGTAATTACATTTAGTGTATCAAAATTAAATGTTTGATAGACCTGCAAATTTTTTGACCACAAGGTTTATTCATAGTCACGAATTGGGTTTTATCTTTTTAAAATATCAACTTCAAAAATGGTGTTAGTTCAACTATGATTAGAAGAAATAACATTTGGGAAATCAGTATTAAATCGGGTGCGAGAATCAACATCTAATATCAATTTTGTTTTCTTGTCTTTCTGGTTACCGAAGTTTTGTCTTACTTCCTTTCATCCTTTCTTCCTTCCTTTCTCCTCCCCCCTCCACCTCACGGATTGCGCAAAATACAATGCACATAGCAGGTTGTCCTGGAAACCACGTTTTGTCATTTCGTCGGACCAATTAGCAACTGCCACTGCGTTATGAAACGGAAACGAGAATTTGGGCGGACAGCAATGTGAGGCAAGGCATTGCTCACTTGCTTTGTAAAGTTTTCTATCGATATTCATATTTTTGTGTCTTCCTTCACTTATTTAATTTACATGGTTGAAGTATCGGATGCGATAAGGAAATAATTTAATAATTATCCGTTAGGTGTCATACAACGTACGGTACGTTACAAAATGCATTTGGATTACATTTTACAATGAAAAGTTGGTTTTGGCTAAAACTTTTGAGGACTATTTATTTTCAAGTATTTTTTAACCGTTCTACGGCGGACAGTCTGCCACGAGAGTAGACGTCCACCATGCACATTTTATTGCCTTGTGTTTGCGTGTTCTGACTCATTTTGATTTACTTCTTGTTGAATTGTTGAATAGAATGCCTTATTGGTTCCATGATTGGGTTAACCGTGACTCTTCAGCCAGTCACTGAAATTTAAAAATGCAAATGATGAAAACGTGGTTTATTTAGTGCATACTCAAGCATTAACCATTACCCAGAGTAAAATACGTAATTTCAGCGTGAATTATACAGGAATTATAGCCTTATTTTGTTAACACCCTGATTGTACAAGCCGGCCGGTGGAAACTCATCTTGCCTCTTGCGTTTAAACCTTTTTAAACTCTGTTAATTATCAGGCTATTCTGTTTTTCCACATGGTTGATGGATTTTAATAATAATAGAATAACTTTAAGACTTTGTTTACTCTGTTATCGCCAATTGGGACGACTATTATGGAGTTAATATACCACTGGAAATACGCCCAAAAATACCTGTGAAAACCGGGAAAAAACCGGTAATGGAAAAATTCGTTTTGAGTGGCCACCCTGAATGCCACAGGAGATGAACAGGATTCCCATTCTTGCAAGTAAGCTCACTCTCCAATTTCCATCTCGACATTTTATATGAAATCTTTTGCGATTAGAAAGGCAGGAGGTAAGACAAATCACAGGACTCGTCACAGGATACCTAAGGAAGCATTTGCACTGAATTAGGGTGTACACTGGGAATCCCTCTTATAAGAAATGCGGGCAGTTGGATGAGACTGCTGATCACTGGCTTTTCAACTGTGACAGGTTTGCCGAGGTAAGGTTGGCAACTCATGGAACTTAGGAGGTGGGCAGACACCTTCTTCAAGAGAAACTAGTCAGTAGACTGCAGCGGTTCATCGGGGACAGGGTCCTTGACGGTTCTTGAAACGTCTTATCATCGAGAACAGGGTGTGCAACAAGCCCTTTGGACCTCAGACTGCCCTTCCTCATTTGTGACACGTACCTTGGAGCAGCGGAAGTAGTTGACTTTGTGCCTGGTGCCGTTGTGGTGGTTGCGGTAGTAGTGGCGATGCAGTTGCCAGTAGGCGGGCCAGTGGCAGTGGCAGAGGGCCTCGGTGGTCAGTTCAGTCGAGTCTTCGCCATAACGTGTTGACTCTATGAGGCCGCTGCGTACATCTGAACACTCCCGAAGATCCGTCACTCGCTGGCAGAACTGTAAGATCAGTCGGTTACGTTAGTTTTTCAAAATACTTGATCTTATCTAAGGTTTTGGCCCTTAGTCTGGATAATGTATCATTGGTTGTTTTAATCTCTTAACACATTCATTCAGCAAATGTGTTTAAAACATAACTTTCTTTCTATCTGGTCTCATAGTACAAATTGGAGCCATCAGCACTAAACGTCTAAAAGAATGGTTACTGTAATTACAGTCACGTCTGTTATTTGATAGTCTAATTAGGTAGGCTACTCAAAATAGGGTAAAAATCTATGGAAACCTGTTTTTGTGTGACTCAATGGCCATATGGTTGTAATTTACCAGAATATCGAGTCTGTTGAGTTCTCCAATGTATGTTCAATAGAATGTCAATGGTTTTATGAAAAGTTTACATGAAACATTGGTTAATATGATTGGTTCCTGGAGATAATTCGTTTTTATGAACAAACCACAAGTGACAAGCAAGTGGCTTTGCCTGTACAGGAAGTAGCAAGAGCAGAAATGCAAAGAAAACCACACTAAAATCAGCCAATAGTAGAAGACTGAACAATGCCAAGGATCTAAACAGCTATGGGCAATCAAAATAGCCAGTGCTTGACGGCAGTGCTCCAGGTGGCAACCATTTCATCTAGACTTGCATGAATGTTGCCTTCCATTGTGAGAGGTATTTAGAAGAACTTGTCGATTATTTGAAGTGTTGCCTCAATCCAAGGAATATGTTTGATCCAGCATGCAACACTGGACTTGGATCACTTCCTCCTTTTGAACATTTGTCAGCCAACTACTGCAAAGAACAATCACAATTAACAAACACGATTCTCGAGTAAAGATTCCGTTCATTGTGGCTTCATTGCGTTCTGTTTCAAATTATTTATGGGCCACTTTTAATACCCCTCGAACTGTAATAACCTTGAGCTGTGAGCGGTTGTCCAAGGGCATGCTCTGCAGGTCAGTCGAGTTGCCCCAGCGCCAGGGGCACTCGTCGCCCTGGACACAACGACACAGGCGGTGGATGGTCGGTGCCTGCCAGAACCTCAGACGCATCACTCCGCACACACTGTACGTCCCACAGTCTGGCAGCTCCCAGTCCCCTCGCACCTGTACAGTTAAGACATGTCTACAGTGGCCAGGAGAACAGAGGAATAACAAGTCAAATGTATTATAAACTGCTTTATTTACATAAATTTTAAAGCTTGATTTTGCATTTGACCTAAAAATTTCCTAGCAGCATAATTATTACAATTCAAGATAGTCATTACCCTTTTATACATAAAAAATATTCTGGGTCATAAAATATTCTTTAGTCGCCAGAAACAATTTTAGGAAGAATAAATCGTAGGATTAGTTGTATTTTCCACCTTTATGTTAAGTTTACTGACGCTATTTTTATGTACCATGTTTACATATTGTGAATAAAGAACTTTTGAGTTTGAGTCATAAACAGAAATATGAACAATCATTCCAACACGGCAAGGGGGAACAATCTGTATGTCACTGGTGGAACCCCTCAAGAGGGAGCAGTCCGAATCCGCCCACATTTTCGGACACCACCTTAGATCCCCCGTTTTGAATAAAGCTATTTCAGATATAAAGGTGGTGTTATGACCTATCATTTTCAACTAATTTTTCATGCTAAATTGAATGCCGTAATTTGTTTTGTAGTATTATTTTTTGTTTTTGAGGTATCGCCATTTTTTTAAATTAAATAAAAAATAGCGATATCTCAAAAACAAATTTATATTAATAAATGGATTAAGGAATTAGGTTCTGTATAAAAAATTAGTTTATTTATTTATTTATTTAATTTTAAATTTATTTATTTATTAAATTTAAAATGATACAAAACTGAATACATTCCAATTATAGTGTAGCATTGTTTCATCACAATTTAATCAAAAACATGCTGAAGAAAAATATTGTAAATAAAAATGTTTTTTTGCCTGGGACACAACACACTATACCACTACACCTACAGATACATGATCAAAATACAAAATATTTTATAGGAATAATTTTAACTTAGTTGAAAATGATAGGTCATAACACCACATTTATATTTGAAATAACCTAGCTCATTTCAAAATGGCAGGTCCAAAATGGTGCCCAAAAATGCTAAATCAATCAGAATTAGGTGAAAATGGCTCGAAAATGACTGTTGGTGGTTACTGAACATAATCTAGGTTTTTTCTGAGATTATGGGCTTATTTATTCAGTGCATAATATTAAAATGAGTTAAAAATACAATTTTCAAAAACCTTTATACCTTTAAAATAGGCCAATATTTTTAAAAATGGATTGTGGTATTGAAACCAGTGTGAAATTCTAGTTTAAAATAATGAATCTCAACAACACCTTAACATTTGGAAAAATCTTTTGTATCCAATATGGCAAATCCAAGATGGTGGCCGAAAATGGTGACCCACTCAAAATGAAGTACTTCCTACACACAAATGTTATCTGGGATGAAAATTGGGAAAAATGTGGGAAAAAATGCGGGGGGGGCATCTAAACTCATCCTGTATGCATGGGCCACAGACTATTAATTTTTTTTATTATTTTAGTGACAATAATATTTCATTATTATATCATTATTAAGTGACAAAAGTATTTTAGTGATTTTTATTCATAAGACTGACATAATCTGTGGCAGATAAAATTGTAACTTAAATGGTTAATTAGGTATTCCATAATCCATAGATTTCAAAACAAGACAAAATATGAAACAGAATATGTATATCCAGTTTCCAGTGTCAGTTTTATTATTTTTTATGAGATCTTGTGTTGCTGAAGTAATGATTGATGCACATTTATACTTGGTTTAAAAGGGACCTTGGGTGTTATGAAACAATTTTGCTATCATATCTATAGTTGCATGGTATTGAAACCACACCTTTACTCTGTCATACAACTACGGCTGTCTTTTGAGTAACATCTTTTCAGATGTAAATTAAAGATTATGTTTTATTATTTTAATGCCTTTTTATTGTTGATCATATAAAAATAAAGCCAGAGTTTTTTAAAATCTATATTACTAATTCTGTAAGCAATTTTTTTTAATCAAAATTGAGAGAGTTTGACAGCTCGCAGGATGATGGGAGAGGGCTCAAATTAAAGGTCTTGGTCCCAGGGGGTCGGGAAAAATATCAGATTATGTCCAAATCTACCAGAAAATGAGACATAACGAAAAATGTCTTCCATTTAAAATGCATTGGGCTTGAAAAACGTCTGCTTTGTTTACATTAAACATGTGGTGATAATGCTTGATTCAAAGCCATATATGGTAGATTTTGACATGTGGGATTTTTTTCAAAATGCAGCTAACCATGCACGTTCAATGTACTATAACAAAAAATATTTTAAATTTAAGATTTTCTGATTTTATAATAAAATTACTAATTCTGTAAGCGATTTTTTTAAATCAAAATTGAGAGAGTTTGACAGGTCGCAGGATGATGGGAGAGGGCTCAAATTAAAGGTCTTGGTCCCAGGGGGTCGGGAAAAATATCAGATTATGTCCAAATCTACCAGAAAATGAGAAATAACGAAAAATGTCTTCCATTTAAAATGCATTGGGCTTGAAAAAAGTCTGCTTTGTATTAAACATGTGGTGATAATGCTTGATTCAAAGCCATATATGGTAGATTTTGACATGTGGGATTTTTTTCAAAATGCAGCTAACCATGCACGTTCAATGTACTATAGCAAAAAATATTTCAAATTTAAGAAAATATTTTAAATTTAAGATTTTCTGATTTTATAATAAATAAGGGTTAGAGTTTTTTCATAATTTAAAATTATAAAAAGTTAAGTACGTTTGTTTAGTTTATGATATAACATGCAGATTTTTGTTATAAGGGAAATGTTTGCGCCGAAATTATGGGCGTTTGGAAGGTCGCAGAATAATGGGAGGGGGCTGAAATTGAAGGTCTCCATCCCAGGGACTCGGGGAAAATACTGAAATTGCTTTAAGCTTACTATAAAATGAGAAATAACGTAAAATAGCTGTCATTAAAAAACCATTGGGATGTTAAAAGGTCTGCTTTGTTTACTTAAAACCAAATGCTAGATATAATGATAATTTTGTGGATCCAAAAGCCTATTTTCTAAGAAGGTATTTTGTACTATAGTAAAGAAGGGTTATGCTTAGGGGCTATTAGCCCCTTCAAGCCTCTAGTAATGTTTAATTTGAAATGGATAAAACTCATAACATGATGATAGATAAAAAAATGTCCAACATATTCTAAAAGATATTTTTTATATTAATTAAAATTAAACCATCTCTAATTATTGCTCTCTGTTTAAGGATTCAGAATTTTATCATAAACTAAATAAGATATTTATGGTAAACAAAATGATTAGTGAAAATTATTTTCCCACAAATACTACATTAGCTTTATAAAATAATAATCGTCAATAATAATTATAATAATAAAAACAATACAGTAATAATAAAAATAGTAATAGAATATTCTGATAACCTAAGTTTATTCCTTAATATTATATTCTCATCAAATATAATCATTAAAATAATAACTTACATTACAAGGCAGATATTTAGATTTTATAGCTATTAAAATCCATAAAATATAGTTTATCTAAGCAAATTTAAAATAAAAAATCTCCAACATCAACTACAAGTTTTTTTTATGTTTTTTCCATGCTACTTTCCTAATACTTACTTCTCCTGGGTATTTGTAAACCACTTTTTCCACAACACTGTGATATTCAGAGGCATAAACATAGATGACTAGTGGCAAAAAGAGCCAGTAGGAACCAAGACAGGCCATCTTGACACAGGTCTATTCCTAGTTATCACAACTCACACAGCCTAGAGACCACAACTCTCACAGTGGAAGTATTAATAACTGGAGTGTTTCAAAGTTGAATGGGTTGAACGGAAGGGGAATGGAGGGGAGGGGGGTTCCTTGCTGGAACAGAGGTAGGAGGACACACACACACTTGCCGACATCTGCTGCATTATATTTAAATCAACCTGTCAGTCGACCATCTGGCTCTGTGCCCTCCATTCACCTTTCCTGCATGTCACAATGTTAATTGTCTTCTACCTTTTGTGGTCAGTAATTGTTTTTATCTGTCCATAAAACCGCCCATTTGATTTTTTCTATATTGTGTTGTTGATGTTTTATTAGTTCATTGGTTTATAAGCTGTTCTCTTGTTTGACGGGGGGGGGGGGGGGGGGCTAGTGGTGTTCTCCTTTCTAGAGTGTATTTTATTAGTGTGTTCTTGAGTGTTTTATTAGTGTGTTGTATATACCGTGTGTCCCGAAAGTCCCACCCACCTGTTATTTTTTTTTATTAATAGAGATACGAGGTACGTTCGGAAAGTAAGTTCCGTTTGGGAGTAAAAAGATTCTCAATGCATTTACAACATTTTTATCATATAAATCTTAAAGAGCGTACCTTAAACTACTTTGCTACATAGTTCCCACAATATTTAGGCACCTAATATATCTAGGGAGAAGCTTTTTAATTTGTGCCGAAAAGAATTCTGCCGTTAGTGCACACAGCTACCCGCTGACGCTTTCTTTAAGTTCAGCGGCATTCACAAACCGACAAAGGTTACAATGGTGAACAGAAGAGTTCGTGAAATGTGTGGGAAACACTCAGAGAAATCAGTAATTTTCAAATTCCTTTTTTCCAGAACTGTATCGTTGATTTTGGCAATAAGATCGTCAGTAACGACAAATGGTTGGCCACATCGTGGACATTAGTGCGACCATCTTTACAGTTTGGGAAAAAAGGAAATTCAAAATTATTACTGATCTCTCTGTTTCCCACAAATTTCATGAACTTTTCTGTTCACCATTGTAACCTTTGTCGGTTTGTGAATGCCGCTGAACTTAAAGATGGCGTCACCGGGTAGCTGCGTGCATAGGCGGCAGAATTCATTTCAGCAAAAATTAAAAAGCTTCTCCCTAGATATGACAAGTACCTAAATATTATGGGAACTATGTAGAAAAGTAGTTTAAGGTACGCTCTTTAAGATGTATATGGTAATAATGCTGTAAATGCAATGAGATAATTTTTACTTCCAAACGGAACTTACTTTCCGAACGTACCTCGTATAATATTCAGGGAATGTTTATATGATCAAAAAAGGAAGTTTTTGGTGTATGTAAATTTTCACCCCCCCCCCCCCAAAAAGGGGTAGTGTGGGGGTAAGTCGAAATATTTAAATGTAAACCCGTATCAAGTTATGCACAATTTTAAAGGTCATAATCAAAGAAAAAGAATGGCGCAAACTAGATGTCTCTACATCAATCCTATCAAAATTTATGGCAGTTCAAAGTTTTAGTTTTTTGAAAATCAAATAAAATAAAAATTTAGAAGTTGGGCTATCTGTTGACTTCTGAGCAGATTGAATTAGTTCACTTTGTTTACAACTTAACATAATGATTTGAAAATGTTCTAAATGTTTACCACAGATTGTATCACTCGTCATTAATATTCCCGACAAAGCCGTGACATTTCAAACAAACATGTAAACAAATCGTAAAGTCATCAAGAGACCGGAAGTGTGTAGTTCCTCTGTTTCCTATTTCAAAGCTATTAATCCTTCTAACCGCAACTTATAACTAAACTGGGCTTTGAAATAATAAGTCTTCCTCTGTATCTAAAGTCTGCGCTCAAGATGAATAGAATGCGCCTGCGCAAGAGATGAATAGAACGTCTGTGCTTATTGAGTACGTTAATATTAGATATCACTTGGGACTTGGCTTTAAATTACCATGAACTACATGTTGTAATGTAAACAAAGACGTGTTTAACTCCCCCTGCGTTTTAAATGGTGAACAGGCTAAAGCCCCTAACTAGAAAATGAGAATATTTAAATTAAAAAATCTTTATCTGTTACTGGATGTTCAACCTACAAAGGTCTCTAGCTGGTCAAGGATTTAGCTGGTTTTTAAATTAACCTAACGTCAACATCTAGCATATGGCTTTGAATAAGACATAAGCATCACATGTTTTAATGTAAATAAAGGAGAAGTTTTTCAGCCCAGTGCTTTTAAAATGGCATATATTTTACGTTATTTCTCATTTTTAATAATTTCAGTATTTCCCGAGTCCCTGGGATCCAGTCCTTCAATTTGAGCCCTCTCCCATTGTCCTGCAACTTGCCAAATGCCCACAATTTCCCACTTATACTTATAAAATACGTCAACAATACATCATACCAGTTGGCCGCGCACACACACCATTCTTTTTTCTTTACACCAGTTACCAGGTATATTTGATTGGTAGCTCAGGATCAAAATCATAAACTCGTGATAAGTAAGTAATGAACTAAGAAATTTGTAAGTATAATGAACAAAGAAATTTAAAATGTAATTGGAATGTTTGTGGGTGCAGGCGATGAACGCCACGAAGGTGCTGCTGAGGCACGGGCTGCTGACGGGCCTGGAGACGACGCTGGTGTCCGAGGCCCACCTGCTGACCAAGCACTGGGTGACGGCCGAGTGTCAGGCCGCCTTCGCCGCCGCTGCCGCCTCCAACGACTACGTGCTGGCAGCCCCCCCCACAGCCGAGGTAACTGTCACGCTAAGTAACGTAGTGTCCGAGGCCTACCTGCTGACCAAGCACTGAGTGACGGCCGAGTGCCAGGCCGCCTTCGCCGCCGCCGCCGCCTCCAACGACTACGTGCTGGCGGCCCCCGCCACAGCTGAGGTAACTATCATGCTGGGTAATGTAGTGTCAGGCCGCCTTCGCCGCCGCTGCCGCCTCCAACGACTACGTGCTGGCAGCCCCCGCCACAGCCAAAGTAACTATCACGCTAGGTAATGTAGTGTCCGAGGCCTACCTGCTGACCAAGCACACTGAGTGACGGCCGAGTGCCAGGCCGCCTTCGCCGCCGCCGCCGCCTCCAACGACTACGTGCTGGCGGCCCCCGCCACAGCTAAGGTAACTATCACGCTGGGTAACGTAGTGTCCGAGGCCTACCTGCTGACCAAGCACTGGGTGACAGCCGAGTGTCAGGCCGCCTTCGCTGCCGCCACCGCCTTCAACGACTACGTGCTGGCGGCCCCCGCCACAGCTGAGGTAACTATCACGCTGGGTAACGTAGTGTCCGAGGCCTACCTGCTGACCAAGTACTGGGTGACGGCCGAGTGCCAGGCCGCCTTCGCCGCTGCTGTCGGCTCCAACGACTACGTGCTGGCGGCCCCCGCCACAGCCGAGGTAACTGCCACGCTAGGTAACGTAGTGTCGCAGGCCTACCTGCTGACCAAGTACTGCACAAAAAGCATGAAAAACACGCTTTGTTCCTCTCTCACTTTTTGTCGTGGGGTTTGTTTACTTTCTGGCAGCTGGGGTATTGTTCGAACTTCCGCTCGTGATGTAATTAATATAAGAAGATAAGTCCTACTTCAAAATGCCCAAATTGTTTCTGTTTTGTTGTGCTAAAACATTTGTATTGACTGAATATTTTTTATAAGGCATAACGCTGTGTGAAATTACAATACACTTAGAGGAATATTTGGAGAGCAGCAAAAGACATCTCATATTTTCCGTCTTAATTACTCAAAAGGATTTCTCTGTTTTCACTTCTTATGGTAGTCAAACTAGATTTAGATTTTGAAAGTGAAACTTAGTTCAGGAAATAAATTTAAATATTAAATATTGTCCATGAAAGTTGTTAATTTTAAAATATAAACTATACTTTAAACTTAACTTGTTTAAAATATAAACTAAAGTATTGCTCAATGCTAATGTAAATGCAGTCTTGTTTATTTTAGGAGGAGTTGAGCAGAGGTTAAATAAATCATCACCATAAATACAACCGATATTTATTTTTTCCTAGAAGATAGAAAATCATGACTACAGCCGTAAAACGGCCGTAATATTAGATCGCTAAATTTCGATAACTAATCGACGACCATGTTCCCAGACATGTTCCCAAATCATACCTGAAACTAGCCTACAGCAGCTTTTTTCAAAGTACACTATTGTATGGTATCTCTTTGTGGGGCAATTCTGCTGGAGTAAAAGACGTACTTGTGATACAAAAGAAAGCTGTAAGAATCATTGCTGATGCAAAATCTAGATCATTGCTGATGCAAAATCTAGAGATCATTGCCGACTAGGGATGGGTCGATTCCACTTTTTTTCGATTCCGATTCCGATACCGATCCCTGAAAATCGATTCCCGATTCCGATTCCATCGATTCCTAATAATGAATTAAATTCCATAGAAGTGGCCCTATAGCAACAAATTCTCAGATTTTCCCAACTTAGCTACAAATGTTGCAACTATTTAATAACCGTTATTTTTTAACTCCAATTTTAATCAAATAACTGAGATTTTTTCAATTTTTTTAAAAATATGTAGGCTACAGTTCAATGCCTCAAGCCTTAACAAATTATAAAATTTAACAATATATATACTCATAGGCCTACAGTTTACATCAGGACGATTACTGATGTGTTGGTGAATCAACTGTGGTTAAAACTAAAGTATAGGCTTGGATAAAATAATAAAAAGACATTTAAGTGGTTTAAGAACAAATATATTTATGTTGTTAGATAAGTAATAAGTAATAAAAAAATCATTCACAGTAGCCTGCAATTGAGGTTAGACCAACATACTGAAATAGTCACTTTCATCAAAAATTTCTGAGAAAACAACAAAAGTCAAGGAGTAAAACAAAACAATAAAACAGTTTCACTTTAACTTAATAATTAGCACTCCACACACATAAATTTCCAATCACTCATTTTTCCAAGAGAAGAAAGAATTTGAAAACTGAAAACACAACGAATAGTCCACGCAAACGAAACTAATTAAACAAACGAACAAAGGTGGTCAGTGATACCAATGATGCCATGCCGTGATGCTAGTAGAAAATTACCCTCGCGTCAACAATAGAGTAAAATACCCCCCTTGTCTAAAAATAAATAATTAATTTAAAAATTAAAATTATATTACGGCATTCTAATAATTTCCACATCAAAAGTTTAAGTAGTTAAATTAGTTCTCATTTAATATAGTAAACAATCAATAAAGATTCAGCAATCTGGAAAGATTATTCAAGCTGACTGCACTATTTAAAAATATCCTTACTTTACTGCTGAATTTCCCTAATAAGTGTTGTTATCAGGACTTTTATTAAAACTTAAAAGCATAATATTGTTGCATTGCATTCGTAGGGTAACTTGTGCCAATAATAAAAGTTTTCATTTGGTTAGCTTTTACTACTAGTATCTTAGACTAGGGACTAGTCTGTTTAGGTCGTTTTGTGTGGTTACTTTAATTTTTATTCTCAGTATTGAAAACATTTGTATTGACTGAATATTTTTTATAAGGCATAACGCTGTGTGAAATTACAATACACTTAGAGGAATATTTGGAGAGCCTCTCCAAGGTCTCCGACCAAGTGATTATCGGTGGGGACTTCAACATCCCCTTCCGCTCTGACGAGCCGGCCTCATCCTGCCTTCATGACCTACTAACTACCTTTGGCCTTTCAGTAACCATAACCACTCCGACCCGAATCTCTGAGTTCTCTGAAAAATGTATCGACAATATCTTAACTTCCATTCCCTTTTTTCAGCCTACTGTTTCTGAACCCTTCATTTCTGACCATTCAGCCCAAAGCATTATAGTCTCATTCAGCAACCCAGATCATTACAGTTCCACTTTGCCATCCTTTACCAGAGTAATCAATGAAAATAACCTTAACGAATTCAGGACTAGGCTTAGGCTTGAGGAGTGGGGGGGGGGGGGGGGGTATTTGAGTCCCCTGACACTGATAGTAAATGCAATGCCTTTTGTGATACAGTAGCTTTTCTCTTAGATGTGTGTTGCCCTAAAGTGGTTTCAAAACCGAAACGGAACAAAAATGCGAACATCAAGTGGGTAACTCCTGAAATTATCAAAAAGAAAAATGAACTAATAGTACTTTATGATAGTTGGAAACTAAGTAAGAATCCTGGCTTAGAATATAGATATAAGCCTTCCAAAAAGGAATATAGAAAATTTGTTAGGGAAATTAAATCTCACTTTTTAATTAACCGGATTGTTAATTCGGAGAACAGGCCGGCAGAGGCCTGGAAAGTTATTAATGAGGCAAGAGGTGTCGTCAAAGAACCTGTTAGTAATATTTCTCTTAAGGTAAACGATAGGCTAATAACCAATCCAATCTCCGTTAGTAACTATATGAATGAATTCTTTTCAAACATTTCTTCAAATATCCACTCTGACATGAAAACTAAAAGTTTCTCTGGCTTCCCCTGTAAAAGTAACCAACAATTCAATTATTTTTCAAAATGTAGTGAAGCCGAGGTTCTGGAAATGATCTCAAAAATGAAACCTAAGACCTACGGACTTGATGGGATTTCTATGAAGACCATCAAGCTCTGTGGAGGGGAATTAGCGAGACCTCTTTGCCATATAATCAACAGTTCTCTTGAGTCTGGAATTTTTCCTAAAATATTCAAAAAAGTAAAGGTCAAACCTGTTCATAAAAAGGATGATAGAGAAGAGGTCGGTAACTATCGTCCAATCTCACTCCTATCTTCTTTTTCAAAAATCCTTGAGAGGGTGGTGTGTGATCGGCTTACGCATTTCCTGGAGTCAAACTCATTGTTTTTCTCTAGACAGTTTGGATTCAGGAAGGGAAAATCAACAAAATCAGCTCTTGTTCAGTTTTTTCCGATTGTCTCGATTGCATGGATGGCGGGGGCAGCATAGTCGGATGCTTTGCGGATCTTTCCAAGGCCTTCGACTGTGTTGTTCCCGACATCCTCATCGAAAAATTAGCTTCTCTTGGTATTACCGACACACCTTTAAAATGGATCTCAAGTTACATCAAAGATAGGAATCAGGTCACTGAAATTCAACATCTGACAAAAAAAGGTTTACAAATTTCTGTCATTTCCGATTTCAATAGCGTTGAGAGTGGGGTGCCCCAGGGCTCGATTCTGGGGCCCCTTCTCTTCTTAGTTTACATTAACGACATAAATAGCTACCTTCCTGAAGACGACTTGATTGTGTATGCCGATGACACCACCCTCTTCACAAAAAACACAGATCAGACTAAACTTGAAATAGATTCTTATGTTAACGTTAATGAACTTTCACAATACTTTTCCGATTTAAAGCTCTCTCTCAATCCTTCAAAAACTAACTACATTTTCACCCAAACTAAACAACGTCAACTCTCAAAACATTCTCAGATTCCTCACCTAGAGAAAGGTGAAACACAACTTTCCTATGTAGATTCTGTCAACTTCCTAGGGGTGAGATTGGACGATGGTCTGACCTGGGATGAACAAATTAATCATCTCAGAAACAGGCTCTCTGCCGGTCTCTTTGTTCTCCGGAACATCACTAGGATGGGTAATGTGGGCTTGGCTAGGCTTGTGTATTTTAGTCTTATCGAATCTCATATTAGTTACTCTATTATATTATGGGGTAACTCATCAGCAAAAAATCGTGACATCGTTTTTAAGCTCCAGAAAAGAGCGGTCAGGTACATATATGGCCTCCGCCCTAGAGATCATTTAAACTTGCTTTTCAAAACCTTCAGATACTTACAGTTCCTTGTCTTTTTAGCTTGGAAATTGTCATGTTTGCTATCAACAATAATGTAACTAATGTCCCCGTTCAACATAATTACCTCACTAGAAATAGAAATCATAGATCTGCAATAGCTCATAATCTTAGACTGTTAGAAAATAAGCCTAGCTTCCTTGGGCCAAAATTTTTCAACAAGATTCCTCAACGCATAACCTCCATTGCAAGACCCTCAAAACTTAAGTCTGAACTTAAAAGCTACCTGATCAGTAAGTGTTTTTACATTATTGAAGAATTTTTATCTTGCGAAAACGATAACTTAACCTAGCCCAAACAACTTAGCCTGGCCTACCAGCCCTTTCCAATCTTCTTTTCATGCCTACCTAACCTAACCTTGGTTTTGAGAGAGAAACCTACACAGTGCTTCAGAGCACTTGACTGGTCCCATGCTGCGTTATGTGGTCTGCGGGACGACTCATCGGAATCTTGGAATCTTGGAATCTACACAGAACTTATTTACAGACTAAATTATCGTATTTATGGTGATTTCTGGTAACACTGATTTAATTTCTGTTGAACAGACGAGAATTTGTGAAAATTATCTCTGGCAACATTGAACGGTTTTGCTGGTGTTGTGTTTCTCCATAGTTCAACCACCAAATAGTTCAAGTTAACGTACTTACGAAATTCATTTTTCTCATAAAATAGTTTATAAAGGCATTATGCAAACAAAGTGTAGGTTTATTTAGACTTTTTAAAAGAATAAATAATTGATTCTTGCCGAATAAAATTAAAGTTTAGTTTTACTTACCTTGCAGATCTAGTATTGACACAAGTCGTAGCCGTAACTCCAGCTATGCCGATCGCTGTACGCTTGACTCAGACGTAGATTTGACGGCAACCACAACAATAATGTGTTGATATTGAAATAAAAATATATGTTTTATCGTTTTACCATTAACATTTTCTTACAGTTAATGAGGATGAATATGGGAATGAAATAAAAGAAAGCATTTAACATTTATTGAAAATAGACTAAGGATAGTGTTGTCCGAGTCCGTGTAGGTGGAAAAATACCTAGGAATCGCAGGAATCGGAATCGACTTTGGGCCGACGATTCTCGATTTCGATTCTAAGCCTCAGAATCGGTGGAATCGAGAATCGAAAATGGAATCAACTCATCCCTATTGCCGACCTTTATTAGTGAAAATATTTTAACTGTATATAGCTTATTTGTTCTATATGTTCTTTTAGATGTAAGGAAAGAATCTGACCACCTGTTAAAGAGGTCCAATGTACATAACCACAATACTAGGTCTAAACACAACATTGATGTTCCTTTTTGTAGACTATCCAAAGTAGCTAGCAGTTCAAAGATTATTGGGCTTAAATTGTACAATAAACTGCCTCTTAGGATAAGAAATTTTCAATCACAAGCACGACTTAAGTCTGTTTTGACCAATGGGCTATTAAAGAACCCTTTGTACTCAGTTGATGAATTTTTTAATTTTAATGACACTGTTTTTAACGATTTTAAATAGGCCCTATTTTAAATAATGAATGTTAGTACCGTACCTGAGTTTTAGCGAATTTCCCTATAGGGAAGAAGCTGTTACCGTAGGTCTCATGGTAAGACCTAAGCCTAAAACCATCATAACTTTTCTTTTTGAGGTCCTCAGATGCCAAAAACACCATTCGTTCACTTTCATAAATATATATATATATATATATGTCTTTAAGCACGATAACTTGAGCAAAAATGGTCCAATCAGAATGAAATTTGGCATAGACGTGTAAAGTAGTAATTATTCGGACGAGTTCGTAAACCAGCCCAATCGGACCACCGGAAGGGGGGGTAAAGGGGGGTAAACCCCCCCAAAAATGGGTTTTTTGAGTTTTTTACATAGAAAAATAAAATTTTTCAAATTTTTATTGGCGCCATTGAATTCAGCCCAAAAAAACAAACAATTTAGTATTTTGAATCATGGCTCTATGTCCATTGGTTGCCGAGATATTGAAAGTGGTAAACGCAGTACATTGTCCCAATGTTAACCTTATGGGAAATAAGTAAAATTCTATATCTCGCTTATTTCTCAACATATCTTGATAAAACTTGGTAAATGGCTTCTTCTAGTTCAGATCTACTAAATATTGAATTAAAACCACCCAGTTTTAATATACCTGTAGCAGCAAACCTGCATACTCATTCCCCATGTTATTCTTATGGAGCTTACAAAAACATGTCAAATATCGCTATGTTGGATCGAAATATGTTGTCTTGCACTTGAAATTCGCTGAGTATGCAGGTCTGCTGCAACAGGGGTATTTTTTCTTTCTGTGATAATTCCTTTTTGTGATACTGTTTTAATTTTTTAAATATAGGCCTAGACTTTATATCAATTAATTAATGAGTACCTGAGTCTTTTTTATCTGTGATATTATTTTTATAGTTATCTGCTCTATTAGTGACTGTAACCTGTTCTTAATATATAGGCCTAGTTTGTGACAAGAATGAATTGTTATTATGTATAACATTCTTCAAAGTTACCTTACGGTAAAACTACTGACTATGTCCATTGCACTGTAGTACAGTAGAGTCCCACAAACCCGGACTAATATGGTCCGAACGGTGTCCGGGTTTGTGAAAATTCCGAGTTATCGGGAAATGAGTAAAAATAAGAAAAAATAAGAATAGTTTCTGTTGTTTCTATAAGAAATCATTTATTTATTGCATGGTATAAATATAAAACTATATTACAGTAGTTACAAAAAAAACTTAAAGAAAAACTAAAACTGTTTTAAATGTGTCACACCGTGCTCTGGCCTTGAATCTCAATGCACTTTATTGCTCTGGTAGGCTTTCCGAGTTATCCAGAATTCCGGGTTATCGAAGTCCGGGTTTGCGGGACTCTACTGTAATGTGTTTAATGACAATAAAGATTCTTATTCTTATTCTTATTCTTATTCCACAAGTGGAATTAATTGAAAGTCGTGTACTCGCCCACCCCTAACAAACAGTTATATTTTACATTGTTTTGAACCTATTGCTATTATTGTTTTAGAATTGGGAACATTCTCCGAAGTTTAAGGTAAGTAAAATCCTGAACTGTCCCGAACCAAAAATCTAATCCTACTTATCTCTAAAAAGAACCAAATGATTGAGAAACAAACTCTTATAAAATATGCACTTGTTGCAGTTTTAGACTCATTTTACATCAGGCCACTGTTACCGGTAACTGTGTCTGTTGGGGCAACTGCAGCAGACACTGTTTCCCACCAACTCTTCAACTCCTTTTTCAAGGAAGATGTCAAGAGAAGAGGAGTAGAAGGCAATTAAGGAAGCGGAATACTCACGTTTACCCAATGTTAAACACTAGAGTGGATAAAGGACTTAATTATAGCCTACTCTGTTTAATGAGTTGTGTGCCGATAAAAGTAAATTCTTTTAACTTTTTTCGAATGTGAAAAGCCTTATTTGATGAACTGATGGATCTAACTTGCGATGACATCAGGAAAGCTGATGTGATGATGTGGAAAAGTATACCACCAAAGACACTACCAACCAAAAGGCTTCTTTCGTCAAATAAAATGAAAAACACCTTTCATCTAGCCACAAATGCGATGCACGCGCATGCGGTAACTGTAGTGGGATAATGGCCTCATCTCAGTGGCCGATATCGGTTGGGCGAGGAGACACCGTGCGGCCACTGTATCCCTTGGGGCAACTGTGTCTGCCTTGTCTAAAAGGCTCCATAATCGACAATGTTACGTGAGTGGCCGAGAAACAGTAGCCAGATACAGTTACGGGTAAAAAAGGGGCCTTAATACACTGTACACTTATGTATTTGCAACAGCATTAATATTTAATTTATTTTATAGTTTTAACAGTAAAATTATTTTACTTTGCAGTTTTTAATTTTGTTGCCTTATATTTTCAGGAAGGACCAAAGTAACAAGTGGAGACTGAATTGTAAGGTGTACATAACAATAACAAGTGCATTTTAAGTGTTTGTTAAATTAGTTACTAAGGTATTTTTCTAATTTTTACTTTTAAGTGTTTTGTATTTATAAAATTTTATCTACTATCATTTAAAGGTCAGCATAAATTAGTCATAGCTGTGAAGTTTCAACAAAGTGGAGATTTACTTAAGTTAAAACACCAGGATTTGTATTTTTGTAGTTTTAACAGGTTTTATTTTTAAAATGTATTATTATATAATAAACATTATCTTCACTGTGATAGAATAAACTCTTTAGTACATAGTCTAAAGCTCCAAAGCTAAGTCTCTAAAGCTTCATTTTCCTGTAATCGTACACAATATCTTAAATAAGAGAGAAAAAAATTTAAGGAATGTCTGAATTAAGTTATATCACTACAGTAGAGTCCCACAAACCCAGACTAATGTGGTATGAATGGTGTCCGAGTTTGTAAAAATTCCGGGTTATTGGGAAAGGGGTAAAAATTAGAAAAAGTAAAAATCGTTTACGTTATTCCAACGATAAAAATTATTGCATAGTACATAATGCCCAGGCGCTCAGTGGCAGTGCTAACTCCACTGTGCGACGTGGATAGTGTCTTGGCACATCGTGCTCCAGCTGATGCCATGGCACACAGTGCCTTGAATCCCTGTGGACTTAATAGCCTTGGCAGACTTTCCGAGTTATCCACGATCCTGGGTTATCGAAGTCTGGGTTTTGAGGTGCTGTACTGTATTTGATTTCTCGATTGTCTAGATTGCAGACTTCAAAATTCATTTAAATAATGCATTTATGCAATATGCGATATTCAAGCATATTCCTTCTACAGTAAATCCTATTTAAATTTTAGTTACATATATGATTGATTTAATTAGTTCACGGTTCCTCCTATAAAAATTGGGCTTCAAAATTCATCATTTATGGTTGCAGACACAAGAGTTAAATTTAACTTTTAAAATATTTAAACACCAACTACATTATCTCAGCACATTTTCTTTTTAGAACTTAAAATTATTAGATTGTTCTAATCAGATGAGACAGTTTTACATAACTAGGAGTACGCTCCTATGTCGCGTATAGGTCGAACGAAGTGCGGTAAAACTAAATGAAGGCTATTAACTAAAAAAAATAAAAATTTAAATGTATAATTAACTACTTATTTATAGATTAAAACAATATTCGGGGTATATATATGATGTAGTTCAAATTTCACGAATTTTCATCAAATAATAAAAGAGGAGTTAGTTCATAAAGAGTGATTTTCAAGTCGAGTATAACTCACTTAGTTTGAATTACATTGAAAATGTTAAATATAGCATTATTTCGATTGTCATCCAGTCTAGTTACAAGCTCTCAAAAATAAAATTAAAACAAATATTCTTCACTTGCATTAAGACTGGATTATCTATCAATATTTGCTATAAAAAAGTTCTCCTGTTTTGGATCTCCAAGATGTTCCATGAATACAATTTGTCAAGTAAAAAGTATTCAGTATCATTACTTATTTTTCTTCTTATCTGGAATTCTTTTGTTTTCTAAATGTAATAGTGAGTTTTTATACAAGGCGTCAAAATAGTTCGTTCTTAATTTTACAGTCCCCCCAGACGCTTTCATAATTTGCAAAAAAATCCTTTTTAGCTCACCCTCCTATTGCAATTCATTGTGCACCAAAGGTAAATAGGAAAAATCATATTCAGCAAAAAAATAGATATATAATGTTATCCTGAGACAGAAACCAGTATTTAACTCTTGTACTGTTTAAACATTATTGGGATAATGATGAGAGGAAAAAGTATTTTATATTGTGGTAAGCAAGAAATCTTATAATTTATCAAATACCTGTTAACTGGTGGTTTCTAAATTTTTATACTTTTAAGGTCTTTAGTTTTCATCTTTAACTCCAATAAACTTTTACTTTTTTTATTACTACTTAAATGTACATAAAACGTACAAATTTTATTTTTGATTAAGTTTTGTTTTTGTCACTTTATTGCTACATATTAATCCAACTGTGCAATAGTCTTTGTGTAAATGAGCTTCAAATAATTTAAATTCATCAAAACTAATACGACATAGCATTTGTTTGAAGTTATAATGTTGTAAAGATTTTGTTTTTGTTAAAGAGCCCATATTACCAAAGGGCATTTTCATTTAATTCATAAATATGACTTAAATTACTCACGGTTATTTGAGCTATACAAAAAAGATTGGCTTTTGATCAAAAATACTTTTTTCAATGTAATTTTTTAAATTTTTGTAATTACAATGTGGAAATTGTTTGATTAGTATCTTTCAGTTTTTCTGAGAACATGAAAATTTTGTGTTAAAATGTCTAGAAGACTTAGTTTATTTGTTTTGTTCAAAATATTCACATGATATACTTTGAATCGGTAAAATACTAACGGAGTTAGGTTAATTATGTGTTGTTAAACTGTGGGTTCTGCTTTACTACAAGAACTAGTCTTAGTTTCACCAATTGGCTATCTCAACCTTATTGTGTTTGTTATCATTGCTGTTAAGGTTGTTAATGTTGCAAAGTTCATTTGTTAGTTGATATTTTATACTGATGTTTGGAAAGTTGAAGTAGTTTTATCAAAGCGTTGTTAGGTGTCCATGAAGCACCATGTTTGGGTTTTGAATTAGCACTACATATGACATTTTTATAGCCTTGTTTCCTTTTTATCCTGAACTTTTACACATTTTGACTTTTTGTATATTTTATATTAGTTTCAACCCGTTTTTATCAAAACCTTGTGAGACACTTTTTAAGCCATAACTTTTTGTGGCAAACTCATATTTTTGTATACACAGGAGATTAGATTGGATAATGGTTAAATTTTGAACTGCAGAAGTTGGATACTGATTTACTACATTGTATCTATAGATATGTATATACTATATTATTATGATAATTTGTAAAATAGTATTCTTAGTATTATTTTAGAAATTATATGAAATGTAAAAGAGGTCCTGTATGCATTGATCAAGAGCAATATGACCTGAACAATCAGACTAGTACAATGAGTTTGGGTTCTTTTGGACCAAATGTGGTTTGTATATACAATTTATCCATGTTAGAGATGCACATCATATGTACTGTTTTGGTTAGTAAAGATTAATATTTCACTAGTTTTGTACTTTTCTTTAGATTTACCTTCACACAGTATCTACTACTGAATCTAATACTGGAATTATTCTGGAATCTTTTTCATACTGAAAATACAAAGGAGAACTGATAAGCCGAAATAATTGAGACCAGCCCTTTTTTATGACTAACTAGCTGACCCGGCGAACTTTGTACCGTCTTTTCAATGGATTAATCATCTTAGTATTGAAGTGATTATCCATCGTCTCCTCGCCAAAACATCAACGGGTATTGCAAATTGTTATATGAACAGTGTGTTTCATATATTTGTTGCAGTTGCTCAGTACCTCGACGTATAATAACAATATCGCGTGATTCCAAGTTTTCACCAACAATCAAGATTGTAACTTCATCTATAGAATAGAATCAAATAAATTTTTATTTTCTCAATAACGATGATCAAAAAACCCTACCTACCATGATAATAAAATTAATTAACCTAATGTTGAATTTGCAACAAATTATCTACATCTTCTAACTGGATCTATTGTTGGACGTTAAATCTGCGTTCATGTGTTCCAGCTGGTCGTTTATCCGATATGATCACAAGTTTGTCGTCATCAATAGGGATGCGCGCCAACGTAGTTTTGAATGGCCTAGCCAATGCATGATTCTTGAGGTAGTTGCTGCAGATCTTGAAGAACTGCTCTATTCATTTTTGTGTTAATCTCTATACGCCGATCAAGTTGTTCCTCCATGTTCACATAAAATATATTTGTAAGAATTTATGTTGTGCATCTTCAAGAGGTTTCAATGATCCAATTCTACGGTGAAATTGGCCATGAATCTGTGAAGTCGAAAGTTAAAGTAAGTACTGTATTTTAGAGACAAATACAGAGACCTACCAAAAGTTTTAAAACTATTGAACCTAAATCAGAGCAAATTTTTTATCTTATATTAAAAAAATGAACATTTACTCTTTTCAATATAGGTTGCCTTAAAAGTCGGATAAAATCCGTGTTCTACGACAATGCCCGCTCCAATTGAAGTTCTTTGAAAACAGCTATTGTACTTTCTTGTATTGGCTAGAAAATGTTTGGATTCTGGTGTTTCGCAACGAAGCAATGAATGCCATGCAATGGCTCAGGTGGTGGAGTTAAAAATTGTATTTTAACTTTGCCTTTAAGATAGCACAATCCAGATGTTTCACCAGCAAACTTCAATGCGCTTCAGTGTTTGCAAACAACTCCATTGGACCAAAAAGAATTAAAGCATGCGAACCACAGTCTATAGACTGTGTGCGAACTGTAATAATTTGTGGAATCGTATAGAAACGCTGCCCGATTCAAATCAACACTTGAAGCATTTCTTCTAGCTTGTCGAATATTAACTCGCTGCTGATCCGTGCAATTAACTCGATGATTTCTCTCAACCAACAGAGCCATTTCTCTGGCTTCTACTCTTTGCTCTTGTATTTGAGAATTATGAAGTTGGGCCATGTTACCGCGGCGCTGTTCTCGTGCGATTTCTCCTTCTTCTTCAGTGGATTGATTTGCAATGTCCCGAAGTCTAGTAGCATTACGGCTTAGTTGTGATAGATTGGATCTTCTGGGTCGCGGCATTGTTAATAATAATTTTAATACGATAAGATGTACCTATTAATAACATCCCAACAAAACAAACAAATCTCAAGTGGATTGATTTACAATGTTCCGGAACCTAACTGCATTACGGCTCTGTTAGGAAAAGTTAGATGTTTTGGATCACGGCATTGTTTATAATAACCACGCAATAGCATTTATTAATTACACCGCACAAAAAACAAAGAAAAAATTAAAAAATAACAAAAAAATTTTAAAATAATTACTCTAAACAAATCAACCGGTAACCTTATATGCTTTTTCAAAACAATCACAGACAACATGAAACAGCTGACAATGACACTCAATGACGTTAGCTGTCAACTGTAGAAGATAAAGTGACATACTATCAGCTGATGGGAAAATATTTAAATTGGTGTATACATGTGATCAAAATGCATCATGTCTTTTCTTCATAAGCTTAACATACAAACTTTACAAGCCAGTGGGGCTTAGCCCTTAGGTTAAATACAAAACTGAATATGCCTATATGTTGACCGGAGCAGAGACGAATCCAACAAATCAAAAATCACTAAAATCGGTCCAGCCGTTCTCGAGTTATAAATGGTGTAACTAACACGACTTTGTTTTATATATATAGATATGATTGCTTAAGTTACCCAACACAGATATTTTTGTCCATTCTGTTAAAACAATGGTAATTACTTATTATAGAGAAAATTCCCTAAAAATAGATTATCCTTAGAAAATTGAAAATAAATTATAGTACAGGCTTCAAAACATCAAACTATTGTACCGGAGAACATTTGGATCACACCACAGTAAAAATTATCGTGTAAGTGTGATAGTTATCATACGTCTGGAAAAACTGCACACAAGATCAGAAGGGGTGTGTTTATTGGTTTACTTTACTATTGAATGAGCTAATAGTTTCTGGATATGAAACTCCAGACTATTGTATTTTGTGCACTGAAATGCATCTACAGTAGGCGCCCTCTAGTTCGGCTTCGGTTGGATCGGCCGCCGGATGGTCCGGCCGGTCCTAGGACGGCGACTCATATCCGTCATATCACTAGGTGCACCGCTGGGAAATGACCGAGACGGGGTTTATCCTGAATGTTTAGTTTCCGGCCGTAGAAGTAAACTATTTATGTCAGTTAGTTCACGGGCAAGCTTTTAATTGATGGACACACTTAACCTTAACCAAGCGATGTTGTTAACCTTTTAATAGAAGGATTGTACAGTAAGATTTGATCTGGGATTTCGTTTGCGTAATAAAAGAAAATAATAGATTTCTTTTAATTTGCATAGGTTAAGTAATACGTGTAAATACAAATAAATCAAATCAAATACTATAGATCAAATAGATCAAATAAATTTAAAGTGTGTTTTTACAGTACATAATGAGTTTTTCTGTTCACTTTTTATATCCTCAGTACAATATCGGTAAAAACGTACCTATCTACGCGTGACACAATATGACACTTCAACATAGAGACGTAAAATATTTTCTTTGGCAATTAAGCACAGTAAACATGCTTAAATAACGTGTTTTTATTTTTATTATTAAGCATAGGTAATGAATTTAATAGGGTTATTTGACATTTTGATTGTACATCCGGATAGTCCGGCCATTTTATAGTCTGGCCGGTGCTCCGGTCCCGAGGTGGCCGAACTAGAGGGCGTCTACTGTACTGTACATTTTAATAAATTGATCAATGCTGTATTCAAAACAGTGGCGGCTCGTGAGTTTATGTACTGGGGGTTCACAGTTAAAAATATATACATGATATAAATGTATCATACTAGAGTTATCGTCTTAAACTAATCGGTATTTAGGTACGTTAAACGCTTTAGACAGAAGCACCTGCTTTTCTTGTGATATCTGTTGTTATACGCGAGTGTATTGCTTAAAGTAATAAATTTAATAAGGCACCACCCTACCTTTGGCGATTATGAATCGTATTTTGTTACTACTACACATTAATATGATATTAACCCAAAATTAAACATTAGATAATTGTTCACTATTTTTTATTTACCATAATTTTTACTTTTAATCTTGCACATGAAAATAACCCTAATTTTATTTTAAAAGAGAATTATTCAGAGTAAACATATAAATAAAGCTTACACTGTTTATGTTGAACATTAATAAATGACTGAAACTAATTGTATTATTAATCTATAATCCTGAAATACACTGAGATAATTAATGTTATAACTATAAATTGGAAAACCGAAGGTTTTTTTAAATAACTAACTATGAACTAAGACCTAACAATTATTATCTTCCATCATTGATTAATGCTCTTCTTGATTAATCCTTGAAAATTAAAATCATTGACTTACGATTAATTACGACTATACCTTGATTACCGAAAGAAAACGCGGCCGCGGCCACACAGAACTGACTTCTTCTATTTCATACCGCCGAACTAAAATATTTTGTTACAAGTTCTAGTAAATTTTATTTGTTTAAAAAGTATGATACAAATTTTAAATAATTGTACACGCTATTAGTAAATGTTATTCATGTAAATAGTAATGTAAGACTTTCAACAATTTTTAATTATTCCTACCCCAAAAAAATATAATTTTACATAGCCAGTTATGTTTTGACACAAATAACTAATCATTTGCAATAAATTAAATATGCCATTACCATTAGTCAGGAGTGTGATAAATATTCTTCCAGAGGGTCAGCTATCGCGCAGCCAATACACCAATTGTTTTCTTTCGATAATCAGAGTATATCATAAATCACCAAACATCATCACTGAAATAAACATATTTATCACTAAAAACAACAGTAAAACACGCAATATTTATATTAATAAACTTTAACATCATACAAACCAAAAAACAACAAGTGTCAAGCCTCGTTAAAACGCATGTGGGCACACTAGGAAGCAGCTCCGAGGGAAACTCCATAAGGCACCATGCAATCATGGTTCCTCCCCCGCCGCTGCCACAAATGGACTCGTCCTACGCCTACAGTAGCCATGGAGCTGTGCTCCAAACTCAGTCTCGCATCACTGATCACTGGCTCAAGTGCGACGCATGCTCTTCGCTGTTGCTTATTACTATCATTTTTAATTGTTTGGGATATTCTGGGTTTATATAGAAGTATTTGAATAAATAATATTATTTGTGGTTTTTTTAGGGGGTTCACGTGCTCATGTGCTCCTATGCACAAACCGCCACTGGTTCAAAATATTTTAACCCGTAACAACCTGTAGAGATTAGCGTAACGTTCCCATCGCCAGGTATGGGAACGGAAATGCTGCAATTCCTAGAAAAGGGCGGTTAATAAATTTTACAATTTCAATGAACTTCAGGTACTCTTCGACTAATTATGAATAACTCATAAAAAAATCAAATTTAAGTATGTGCAGCAGTAATATTATTTTGAGTAAAGTCTACACTGCAGACTCTAGAGATGGATTATAGATCTGGACAGCCTTACTGGTGGGTGGCAAAAATGTTATCTCCCAAAGTGTCTGCTAAAAGAACACGTTTTGGTCTAACTAACTTTTTCCTCATTTGCACTAAAAAAGTATGCACTGCAATATTTCACCGAGAGTTTTCGTATGAAATAAAAATGATTGCAGCAAATTTTTGCAATGCATTAGGTGGTCTTTTTGCTGTGGTAACCTTTAATTAATCTTAAATCATTTGTTTACGTTTAAGGATGAATTTCCATATGCTTCCAACAATAAAAGAGTTTCGTAATTAGTTTCTAGGACAAGAATAATCCAAAAAGTTTAGTGTTTAAGCGAATTTCACTTTAGGGAAGAAGCTATTACGTAGGTCTCATGGTAAGATCTAAGCCCGAGACCATGATAACTTTTTGTTTTGGGGCCCCAAAAAGCAAAATACCCCCGTTGCAGCAAACCTGCATACTCAGCGAATTTCAAATGCAAAAATATTTCCATCCAACATAGCAAGATCTGACATGTTTTTGTAATCTCCATAAGAATAACATGGGGAATGAGAATGCAAGTTTGCTGCAATAGTTATGTTAAAACTGGGCGGTCTTAAGTCAATATTTAGTAGATCTTAACTATAAGAAGCCATGTACCAAGTTTTATCAAGATATGTTTAGAAATTATGAACATACTAGCTGATCAACACGGTTTTACCGTACATGAGCTTCCCTATACTTTAACATTGAAACTTTGATGTATCAGAGGGCGTAGCTCTGAGCATGGGCATAATTTCAGCATTTCGATTGGGGGGCATGATCTTCTAGGTCATGCCTCATCTGATTTGATTGCATACACCATAACCCCCCCCCCTTTGCACTAGCAGTTCGTACTGGTATATACACTGCCGATGCATATTAGTTTCTTTATTTCTAACTAGCTAAAGTTAATATCCAACGATTTCACAGCACAATGTGAACTTGTAATCACCATTCAATTCACTCAGTAATTATAGTATTTGTGAGGCAGTTTTAAGTGAGGTGAGGGCCTCTCCGCGTCAAAGCAGGCACACCAACTGTGCTTCATACGACTGGCGATTGACTGTTGCAATACTCTTATCTTTAACGTCCAGTGTGTGCTCGCTGGTCGCATTACACAGGATTTGGCATTTTACTCGCCAACTCCATTGATAATCCTCACTTTTACCCGGTTTTTCGGCACTAATCCCTGCAAAATCCCCCAAGTACCAAAATCTGGGTAGTTAGCCGAAAAACCATCTGATGACTTAAAAATCACCCAAAACCGGACTTTTTCTCACCTTATACATGGACATTGAATATTTGCAAAGCAAATCACAATTCAAAAATCCCCGGCTTTACCCGTTTTTAATGTATTTAGGATGCCGGGTAAATCCCCGCAGCTCAAATCTAAAATCCCCGATTTTACTCGATTTTTCTTAATCATGTTAATTGAGTCCCCGAACGGCCAACAAAATACCCGCAAACCAGGCTATTACCCAGTTTCTGGTAACACTGCAACAAAATAACCAATACAACCAAAGCAAATAGAAAATATACCAACTTTCGTTCGAAAAATAAAACATCTAGAGTTCCAAAAAATCCTTGTACCTCGTCAAAAATCCCCGATTTCACCCATTTTTTTAATACTAGGTTGATGAGTAAATTTCCTCAACCCGAGTCTTAAATCCCCGGTTATACTGGGGTTTTTCTTAACCACTGCCAAAACTCCGCACGGCCTCCAAAATACCCGAAAACCGGGTAAATACCCGGTTATGGTAACATTGCCAACGGCTATGTCAGACTGGGGCCACAGACCCAGTCTGACACTGTCTTCTGGGCCCGATGTCAGACAGGGTTGCCAGTCCAGTCGACCCATTATTGTCAACCGCCCTTCAAAATAACTTAACACTGAGATTGACTTGGAGATTCAAGGGATGGTTTACGTTTATATAGCAAACTTGAATATATGACGATGGTAATCCTGATAAAATGGCTAGACAAATAAACAGTACTTTTAACTGTTGCTTATGGTTATGATAATTTTTTTTGTAATTTTCCCTTATTTGCTGGTTCAAAATTTCTCACAAAACATATATCCCGCCCAAAAAATCATGCCCCCCAAAAATTTTGATTGCGCCATGCCCTGCCCCCCCTTCTGGGCACCCCTGGTGAACAGTGTCCTTACACCGGCTCTGAGCAATCATGCAGCTCTACAGAGTTTAGAGGTTGGCCATCCTGTTTTGGAGCTTCAGTTCATTGGTGGATGTGTCGTTTGGCGTGAGACCGTGGGAGAGGGTTCTCCAAGACTGGCGCGCCATAGTGGATAGCGTGTAGTGTATGTCTGAATTCGTTCGCTAAACGTATCCTTGCAAATTTGCAATCGGACTTCAAACAAAACTACGCCACCAGCGTACTTTTATGGCATATCGGAAAGACTCATATTAATGAAAAATTTATGTAAATAATAATTTAATTTTACAACTTTAAAAAACATGATTCTGGTCAATTTTTGTTATTTATACCTAAAATTCATTTTAATTTTCTAACTTTTGGGGGGGCAACTGCCCCCCTTGCCCCCCCCCCCCCCGAATTACGCCTATGGCTCTGAGGAAATTTTTTAAAATCCGTTCATAGTGGGCGCCTATGCCCTGAAAGGAACGTTCATGCAAAGTTTCAAGGTTCTTGGTCAAGTAGTTTGGGCTGTGCGATGATAGGTCAGTGGTATCAGTTGCCCGTGGCTTCGCTCACGATAAAAGTTATAGTCCAACCTTGATATGTCGAATCTGAAGGGACTGAATGAAAAAAGGTTTTATCAAAGAATATGTAATAAAGAGGTCTGTTTATATAAATAGCCGTTTAAATAAATAGGTCTGTTTTTATAAATATAACGCTGTTATGGCGTTCTGCAGGTTTAAAAAAACATTTATGTCACAGTAGATAGTGTAGGTTTTGTTTTCTCAGTCATAAATGGAGAACGGACAAACCGATATTAACGTTAAATGTGTCAATTTTACGGTAATTGTCCGCAGATTTGCCGATACATCTCAGAATTAAATAGAGTATCAATTAAGTACAATAAAGGGCTGAAAGTTGAAACAGTAGCACTATCAGTCGCCAGTGTTTCAAACTCGCTTCACTTAGTTTACAACTTAACATATGGGTGGTTATTAATAGTTTTGAAGGTTAACCATAGATTGCAGCAATTATTTTTCGTACAAATCCGGGACACCATCGACTCAGATGAAAACGGGATTCGCCCAACTATTGTAGGGCATGATTATATAAATCCTCTTGCCAATGTAATGAACAATTATTTTGCACAGGGGAAATTTCCAAGTAAACTTAAGACAGCAAAAGTGTATCCTAAATTCAAACAGGGTAACTCAACTGAAACAAAAAACTACAGACCAATTTCTCTCTTGTCAACTTTCTCCAAACTTATATAAGAGATCGTTCTTACAAGACTTCCGCAGCACCTCTCACGACACCAGCTTTTGCCAGTTGAGCAACATGGATTCACAGCAAACAGATCAACAAACAGCGCCACCATAAGCATTACTAAAAAAATCATAAAAACCCTCGAGGAGGGCGACACTACAACTGCAGTCTTCTTAGATTACAGCAAAGCTTTTGATTGTATTCAGCATGATTTGCTGCTGAAAAAATGGAAAAAATGGGAATTAAGGGTGTCGCAGGAAAATTGTTCAAAAGCTATTTAACGGGCAGAACTCAAGCCGTTGAAATCAAATACATGAACTCTGGAAAGCTCGCGAAAACAACATCTAAATTCCTCCCAGTTAAATCAGGGCTTCCGCAAGGCTCTGTTCTGGGACCTGTCCTATACATAGTTTTCACAAGTGATTTTTCGAACTAACTTGCTGACTACTGCAGTACATTGATGTACGCAGCTGATACTGTCCTGCTGCTCAGAAACAAAAATTCTTCTGATTTGGAAATACAAACTTTTGTTGTTCTAGGCAGGAGATATTATTCGGCGTAGATGTTAAGCTCAATCTGAGTGTTTCCTCTTGATTCTCCATATTGTGTAAAGCATTTTCATTTTTGTTTAATTTTTTAACTTCCTCTTCAAGTTTTTTCATGAAAGCTGTGTGTGAGAGTCCTTTGTGTAGTTCTCGTTGAGCTTGTTGATCAGAGGACACAATTACAACTGTTGCTCCAGTATTATTAATAAATTTATTTAGGTTTGCCACAAGGTGTTGAGGTTCGATATTGTCTCTGATGCAACCAATTGGGGAACAAAACAAAGTTTTCAAATTTTTCAATTTAAATTGCTTAGTCAATTGTTCAAAAGCCATGTCGTAATCTTCTTTTGTTGGTTACCCATTGTAATTGTCCTTTGTGACACGAAAGGGAAGTTGGCACCTTCTTGGGGTCAAAAAATCATTTTTTTATTTTTAAATGTCATTAAAATCTCCGTTTAATTCCCTTTTAAAATATATATAACAACATATGGGCAAAAAATATTATTATTGTAAAAAGATTATAATATAACGTATGACACGATATTTTTAGGCTGATTTGCTGAGTAGTATCCTTACTCACTTATAGTTGTAGGAAAAAATTGGAAAATAGGAAAATTGGGAAAAAATTTTCAAAAAACAAAAATTTTCAAAAAAACAAAAATTTTCCAAAATTACAAAACTACATTACAGAATTGGAAACTTGGAGGTCAAAGAAGATGAAACCTACTCTCCTGGAGGTTTTTAGTGATAGTGACATATGTGCTACGTTTAAATGTGAATTTCCAAAACCTGTGTTTTTTATCTTAGGTACGTTTATTTTAAAAAGTATTAAAGATACATCATTGAATTTTTTTTATGCATCTTAAGGACAACCTAATGGGATTACCCTAGCAGTTTAAAGAAGGTAGGTTGTATAGAAAAAATTTTATATCTATAGAAAGATAAAAAAATAATACTTTTTTGAGTAAATTTTGATTTTTCTTATAAATACATAAATATTTGGTTTGAAACAATAATTTTGGTACAGCATGTTTATAATATTATAGTTAATACCTGGTAAAAATTTGGTGTTGATAGCTAACATAGGTGAGGAGATAATGGTACCTATAGTTATGCTTGTGAGCCCATTTAATTACATTGAATTCGCAAAGGGTACCAACTCCCCTTGTTATGATATATGACCGCACCTTGTTCAAACTCTGGCATGTCAGCTTCGTATCAACATAGTCAGAAACTTTGGGCCTTCCAAAAGCTTTCCTGAAAACGACTGCCACACCCGCAGTCATGTTTCTTGTGTTCCCCACGGCCCCAGATATTGAGTGTCCAAAACCCACATCAGGCTGGTTTTGAAAGTTGCTTATCACGGTGGCCATATTTGCTTCAATCACATTGATTGTGTTTGCAATTATATTCTTTATTGTACAAGTCCCTGTCACTGCATTAGGTTTTGAAGGCGTAGGTTCTCCTCTCTTGCCACCCATAGAGCCGTTATGAGGGTTAAGTTTGAATTTTCTAAGGATATCGATTGTCAGAAAGATAAGTTTTCGTTTCCCTTTGCTGTTCAAATGCAAACCATGACTTGTAAAATGGTAACTTTTTAAGATGTCGAGCTCCACCAGCTGCACAGATTCAAGTCTAATAACTAGTTCTCGGATGAAATTGTTGCACATATCGATCTCACTGTGTCATCCACAACCTTATCAAAGCGATGAGGTATTGTTGTCAAAAGAACCATTCTTTCTTTACTCAGATCAGTCAAACATTTTTCAAGTGAGGAGTATATGTGAGAGAAATCCCCCAACAGGGAGTCATTGGTACCTCCCATTATCATAATAATGTTATCCTTACAGTTAACTGCTGTTTCGGCAACCTGGACAAGTCTTGCATTTGGCTTAAAAGACCCTGTGACCTGGAAATAAACTGGAGTACGATTGTCAAGCTCAGGACCAACATCACTTCCCTGACTGTCAGCAAAAAATGATAATTTACATTTTCCCCACAACACATTATTGCGTAAATTCTTTTTATTTTGTTTGTTTGTTCTATTAGGGTTTCTAAAATGTTGCTGATTATATTAATGTTCAGCTTTTGATTCATGGTTTTCAGTGTGGTTTATATTTACCAGTGCAGTAAATCTATTGGAAGTTGGGATATCAATGGGTTGATATGTTCATGTGTTTTGTGCTGTAGATCGGTTCTCTTTTGAAATTGTATTAGTACTTGAGTTATTTGTGATTTGAGGCTTGCTTTTCCCTTTAATACTTTTAACGTCCTCCGAGTTAGCATTATGTATTGGAAGAGACGCAGACTTGCTATCATGATCACGAAGTTTGTGAGATAAATTTTCTTGTATATTACATTGTACCTCTTTTGACTCTGTTTCAACTCCCAAGGATCTTTCACCAGAAAACCATTCTAAAAATGTTTGTTTCTTACAGCTGTTTAAACAAAAGGAATACAGTATTTGCTTGGCATTCACCAGTACATTTATCCCACATTCATATGAGTTCTTTTGTTTGTAACATGGCATTTCAACTATAAACTCATTTGATAACCCTAGTTTTTGGGCAAGCAGGGTTGCATGACTTCTATTAATTTGATAAGCAGAGGAATCACAGCGAAACGCTGTGCCCACAAGTCTGTCAACAAAAAGGAGGCTCCAGTGAGATCCACCATCTTCTTTTGAAGGGTCTATATTGTTACTCACACAGAAAAAAACAAATCTGCAAGTAGCAAATTTTGTTGATTGAAGACTAGTTGTACTGTCAGTCTGACTACTAAATCGAATTATTTGAGTAGCAGAAGGTCCCAGGAGCATCACTTGATCGTCTTTATTTTCTTTTGACATGGACTCAAAATAATAATTTAAGACTGAGTCATCCACCCATTTATTTTTAGTCCATTCTGTATTCTTACCTTTCTTAGGGATATTCAGTGCATTTTCCATATTAGTTTTGTAGGACTAATATGCTTTGTCTAGTTGATCTACTTTTTTCATGAGTGTTTCACTATTTAATCTTTCCTTCTTTAATTCATCTCTTAGAGTATTATTTTCCAATTCAAGGTTTTCCAGACTAGATACAGGATTTCTATTTTTTAACTGAAGTTCTTGCAGTTTATTGTCTAATTGTAGGCTGTTAAGAGTAACCAAGTCTTGAGCTCTCTCATAGTCTTCTGAATCTTTCCTCCGCTGGTCTCTCTCTAATGCGCTAGTTTATTTTTCAAAGTTGCCACCTCTTGAATATAAGTTTCTAAGTCATTTGAGGTAGACTGGTTCAGGGCATGTACAACATCAAATCTATTCATCAGAAGAGTTAGTTTGGAGATAAGTTGAGCCAGCTCATCTTCAGAAAAGTTTGCTTTCAACCTTGTAATTTCAAAACATATCCCAGCTACAATATCTTGCACGTCATCCTCCATGTAGCTATTTGAACTGTCATACGAAAATTCAGTTTCAAGACCTACTTCATTATCTTTGTAATTTGAAACATTTATTTCTGTATTCCCAGAATCTGATGAACTGTATGTTTTATCTGATAAATTGCTGCTACTTGCATCACATAAGTTTGCCAGATAAATGCTTTCCCCATTTCGTTCAATATCTCAGTAACCAATTGACACAGAGCAATTATTCAAAATACAAAATTGTTTGGTTTTTCAAGCTGAAATCAATGGTGCTAACCAAAATTTGATTATTTATATTTTTCTTTGTGAAAAATCCAAAAAATCCATTTTTGGGAGGTTTATCCCCTTTTACGCACCTTCTAATTGTCCGGTCGGGCTGGTTTTTGAACTCATCCGAATAATTTCTACTTTACACGCCTGTACCAAATTGCCATATTTCATTCCGATCGGACCATTTTTGCGAGCACTATCGTGCTTACAGAAACATCTACTCTTATAATAATTCAGTTTAGTCCAGTCTTCAGACAACTAAATCTCCAGTTCTACTGGGCCGATTTTTTAAATTAATGGGTCGTTGGAAAGCTCTCTCCCTGTAGATTTGCAAATAATCATAAAAGTTTGTGTTTTTTGAGATTTATATTGAAAAATTAAAAACACATGTTTTCCATAAGAAACACATTGAAAACGAAGTTTTTCACATTTTTTATTTGGAGACAAATTTTGGCTGCCTTTATTGAGTATTTTCAAGAAATGCTTATGGTCATTTATAGGTAATTTTATTCTTTTTCAGAATATCTTCTTTCACTTTAGGCGATTTCCTCACCATTTAAAAGTTATTTTCAAAAGAGCTGAGCAACCTCCGAATTTATAGCGGAGAGAAAATACTGAATTAGACATACTTTTTAACTTTGTACAACTAAATCTAGAGTTCTATCTGACGGATTTTAATAATCAACGGGTTGTTGGAAAGCTTCATCTGTGTAGATTTGCAAATAATTATGAAAGTTAGATTTTTTATAAGGTTTATCGTAAAAGCGTAAAATAAATTTTTTTCTATAAGAAATGTATAAAAAAACAGTTTTTTAAGTTTCTTTTTGTAGCCAAGTTTCGGCTGCCCACTATCAGTATTTTCAAGACATGCATATAGTCAAATTATAGGAAATTTTATTCTCTTTTGGGATGTCATCTTCCACTTCAACCGATTTCCTCACCATTTAAAAGTTATTTGCAAAAAAGCTAAGCATCCTCTGAATGTATAGTAGTGAGATAATACTGAATTAGAGATATTTTTGATAAACTTTGCACAACTAAATCTAGAGTTCTACCAGACTGATTTTAATAATTACGGGTCATTGGAAAGCTTCATCCGCGTAGATTTGCAAATAATTATGAAAGTCAGATTTATTTTAATGATTTCTGATGAAAAAGTAAAAACACATATTTTCCTATAAGAAATTCATTAAAAACAGCTCTTATTAAGTTTCTATTTTGTAGCCAAGTTTTGACTTCCAGTTATCAGCATTTTCAAGGAGTGCTTAGTGACAAATAGTAGGAAATGTTATTCTCTTTCAGAATATCATCTTCCTCTTAAACCGATTTCCTCACCATTTTAAAGTTATTTGTAATAAAGCTAAGCAATCTCCGAATTTATAGTGGTCAGATAACGATTTTTTTGTACAACTAAATCTACAGTTCTACAGGACCGATTTTATTAATTAATAAGGCTCGGGAAGCTTTCTCCTTCTGATTTGCTACATTTTTTAAAAGAACTGGATTTTTTCAAGATTTATATGGAGAAAAAATTTAAATACCCGTATGTTTTTTTATAAAAAATGCCAAAAACAGGTTTTATAAAGTTTCTTTGTAGCCAAGTTTTGGCTGCCAGTTATCAGTATTTTCAAGAAATGGATTACAGTGTTTTTTAGGAAATTGTATTCTCTTTCAGAATATCACCTTCTTCTTTGGCAAATTTCTCCAGCATTTTAAAGTTGTTTGCTAAAAATTTAAGCAACCTCCGAATTTATAGTGGTGAAAAAATACTGAGTTAGAGATCTTATGAAAAAAATCGTACAACTAAATCTACAGTTCTACTAGAGAGGTTTTAATAATTAACAGGTCGTTGGAAAGCATCTCCTTGTAAATTTACAAGTAACTGTAATGATTTGATTTTTATAAGATTTATAGTGAAAAACTTTAATAAAAACATGTTTTACATGAGAAATACATTAACGGCTGACTATCTGACTATGTTTTTTTTCAAAACAAATTTAAAATTTCAAAACAGATCTTTAACATAAAACAAATTTTGAAAAATTGATTTTCATGTTTCTTTTAACCTTATAGCTCGTCCAACACTTGTCCGATTTGAATGGTCAATAGCTCACATAAAAGCCGTTAAATCAATGAGGATTTTAAGACCAAAACATGCAGCATATCTTATTTAGAACCGAAGATATAAGATAAATAATCCAAAATAATGTTCAAAGTACGAAATGTTCATAAGAAATGTGTAGGGCTGAATTTTTATTTGAGCGTATCTTTTTAACGAATTGAGATTTTTTTAAACGGATTTCAGCATTCAGTTTAGGGTAAAAATCTAGTCTATAATGTTGTGTCACAACACCATCTTTACATTTGAAAAAATTATTTATATCCAATTATGATGGCGGCCAAAAATGAGAACCCTTTAAAAATTAAGAACCAACAACCAACCACCCAACAATGTATGGTAGTCGTCCGAAGTCAATATCTTGAAAGAACATTGATAAAAATGCAGTCGAGAGACTTTTATTAAACATTTTTGTATGGTATGAAAAGCCGCCATTTTTAAACGTGATTCTAGGGGGTTTACTGTAGTCTGATTTTGGTCAACTTTGGATATGTTAAAATAAAGATTTTTCTTAGTAGAATTCCATCAAAAAACGTATTCTTGTAAATTTAAGGTTCCCTATGTTATTTTTCATAGAATGACAAGCCTACTAGAATTAATTTATTTTAGTTTTCGAATTAAGAAGCAAATTAAAAGAAAACACCTTGTTTACAGTGTATTGAGATTACAGGTTACAAAATACAGAAAGGAAAGTGTACTTTTTTTAACATTTTCATTCCGGTTCAGTGTACAAAATTTATATTATTCACAGAATGGGTAACCAATTAAGAAAAATAACAAATATTGGAGTCGCTTATTCCTAATGAGAGTTTTAAAATTCCTGGTTACAACATTTACAGAGAGGATAGAAATGTGCCCAACGCAGCCGGTGTTGTTGCGCTGGTTATTAAAAGAGGCATTGATCACCAAAGTATATTTTTACCTCAACTAATATCGAGTGAAGCTGTGGGCCTTAAACTCAGTTTGCAAAATGGACAATTTGTAAAAATTATTTCTGCATTCAAATCTTCGAACCGACGACTTTGCCAACAGGATTTATTAGCATTCTTTTCCTTGTTTTAGGAGATTTAAATTGCAAAAATCGTCACTAACTATACACACGTAAACAATAACGAGAGTCATATGGCAATTAATTAAGTTTGACATGTATCAAACAATCCACATGTTGCAGGAAGAGTTTTTGAGAAATAAGAGAAAGAACATAACAACCATAGAATTGCCAATTTCAATTCAAGAGACCACAGATCCCTGTCAAACGGCAGGGCCGGCTCTACCTTATAGAGGAAGATGATATTCTGAAAGAGAATAACATTTCCTACTATTTGTCACTAAGCACTCCTTGAAAATGCTGATGACTGGAAGTTAAAACTTGGCTACGAAATAGAAACTTAATAAGAGCTGTATTTAATGAATTTCTTATAGAAAAATATGTGTTTTTACTTTTTCATCAGAAATCATTAAAATAAATCTGACTTTCATAATTATTTGCAAATCTACGCGGATGAAGCTTTCCAACGACCCGTAATTATTAAAATCAGTCTGGTATAACTCTAGATTTAGTTGTACAAAGTTTAACAAAAATATCTCTAATTCAGGATTTTCTCACTACTATAAATTAAGAGGATGCTTAGCTTTTCTGCAAATAACTTTTAAATGGTGAGGAAATCAGTTGAAGTGGAAGGTGACATTCCGAAAGAGAATAAAATTTCCTATCATTTTACTATATGCATGTCTTGAAAATGTTGATAGCGGGCAGCCGAAACTTGGCTACAAAAAGAAACTTAAAAAACTGTTTTTATGCATTTCTTATAGAAAAAAATTTATTTTTACACTTTTACGATAAACCTTATAAAAAATCTAACTTTCATAATTATTTGCAAATCTACACAGATGAAGCTTTCCAACAACCCGTTGATTATTAAAATCCGTCAGATAGAACTCTAGATTTAGTTGTACAAAGTTAAAAAGTATGTCTAATTCAGTATTTTCTCTCCGCTATAAATTCGGAGGTTGCTCAGCTTTTTTGAAAATAACTTTTAAATGGTGAGGAAATCGCTTAAAGTGGAAGATGATATTCTGAAAAAGAATAAAATTACCTACAAATGGCCATATAGCATTTCTTGAAAATACTCACTAAAGGCAGCCAAAATTTGTCTCCAAATAAAAAATGTTAAAAACTTCGTTTTCAATGTATTTCTTATGGAAAACATGTGTTTTTAATTTTTCAATATAAATCTCAAAAAACACAAACTTTCATAATTATTTGCAAATCTACAGGGAGAGAGCTTTCCAACGACCCATTAATTTAAAAAATCGGCCCAGTAGAACTGGAGATTTAGTTGTCTGAAGACTGGACTAAACTGAATTATTATAATAGTAGATGTGTCTGTAAGCTCGATAGTGCTCGCAAACATGGTCCGATCGGAATGAAATATGGCAATTTGGCACAGGCGTGTAAAGTATAAATTATTCGGATGAGTTCGAAAACCAGCCCGATCGGACGATTAGAAGTAAAAGGGGATAAACCTCCCAAAAATGGATTTTTTTGGGTTTTCACAAAGAAAAATATAAATAATCAAATTTTGGTTAGCACCATTGATTTCAGCTTGAAAAACCAAACAATTTAGTATTTTGAATCATTGCTCTATGTCCATTGGTTACTGAGATATTGATATTGAACGAAATGAGGAAAGCATTTATCTGGCAAACTCAGAATGATGCAAGTAGCAGAAATTTATCAGATAAAACATACAGTTTATCAGATTCTGGGAATACAGAAATCAATGTTTCAAATTACAAAGATAATGAATTAGGTCTTGAAACTGAATTTTCGTACGACAGTTCAAATAGCTACATGGAGGATGACGTGCAAGATATTGTAGCTGGGATATGTTTTGAAATTACAAGGTTGAAAGCAAACTTTCCTGAAGATGAGCTGGCTCAACTTATCTCCAAACTACTCTTCTGATGAATAGATTCAGAGGTTAATTTCAGCCAGAGCAAACCGGAGCGCAGCTCCGGTACTTTTTGGGATACCGGAGCTCACCGGAGCGCAGTTTCTCAACTCACCGGTACGGCTCCGGACCCTTTTTCTGGTTACGTAATTTATTAATACTGTTAAAAACGATTTTATAAAAGTGAACAACTCTTTCTAATTTGGGAAACCTCAAAGTCAATTTGACAGCTCTATTTTTCTTTACATAGTTTCACGCAAGGTAATAGATGGTAGTTTTTTAACCTCCATTCTGGATACTGATGACTTGAGATAGGCTTTAGCGAGTGATGGTGGAAGTTTACTATCTTCAATCAAGGGCAAATTCAATCCAGGCCAATACGAGCGTGTAGGCCTACTGGGTGCGTTCGGCATTACCCTACTCATTTCTACGTCGATCCTGATCCTATAAGGCCTCTTGCGGCAAATGTTTGGGCAAGTCAGATGCGCCCTTGTTCGACAATAGTAAATTCCCACCATGAGTCGTGAGTACATACATACATTAGATACATTATTTGAGTGACGCTAAACACACGTAGCGCTGGAGATCACAACCTCCACGACCACTATGGCACAAGTACGCTCTAGCCGCGGCAGGGCAAAACCAAAACCTAGCTGGCACGAAAGTGAACACGGCCTAATTCTTAAACTGTGGTCATAAACGTTAAAAGGCATCAGATTTAATCGCAATAAAAAAAATTCCTGGGGAGGGCCCCTGGACCCCCCCCCCCTTCTGCTGGGGGGTTTCCATACCCTCCCGGCCACTTGTTGTGCCATAGCTCCGGTACTTTTTGACTTTCTCCCCCCTATACATAGTATATGGAGAAAGTATTGTTTTCGACAAAATTTTCGAATTTAAGTTGTTAGTGGATATATTCGTTTTAGTGCTCCCTGAATCCAAAAAAGTGGTTTTTGGCGTGGTGTCTGACTGTCTGTCTGTCTGTGTGTGAGTGCAAATAACTTTTAAATGGTGAGGAAATCAGTTGAAGTGGAAGGTGACATTCCGAAAGAGAATAAAATTTCCTATAATTTTACTATATGCATGTCTTGAAAATGTTGATAGCGGGCAGCCGAAACTTGGCTACAAAAAGAAACTTAAAAAACTGTTTTTATGCATTTCTTATAGAAAAAAATTTATTTTTACACTTTCACGATAAACCTTTGCGTTTCAATCGGTCCAGTAGTATGGTCAGGCTCGCTGTCAAGGACTTCACATTTCTTCCCCAATGTTAAATCTCCATCAGAAAAGTTTTTTTTGTTGACCCAATTAGTGTATATACTTTCAAAATACAAATAAAGACTGCACATATAAGACCAACAACCTTTGTTTTGGTACAACCCACATGTAAACCGGTCCAGTATAACGGTCAGGGTCAGTGTCATTAGTTTTTCAGAAGTTTTTTAATATGTAAGGTTTGTAATATTAAACAAAAATATGTAAAATAAAAAAATAATAATACCACACATAAATTCATCATTAAAATTAATTCCAAGAAATAGGGCCTATGTGTCCATATAAAGAATTAAAAAAAATATTACATCTTTGGACGAATGGAAATTCGCTGAGTACGCAGGTCTGCTGCGACGGTTGTATTTTACTTAGGCTTGAAGAAATTACTTTTTATTTCATTTTATAATAACATCGCAAGATAACAAATGAATACAGGAGTCTGCATTAGTCCACTTCACTCCATTCTCTGCTGTACTGATCACTGAAATATTGTTTCAGCATAGTTACAACAAATAAATATCATAGTTTTTTCACGCCACTAGTTTTATCACCTTCACTCTCACTTTTTCGTTTTGGAGCGAAAAACCCCGCCAGTTTGCACTGTTTCGACATCACAACATATTGTAGTCACGTCGCTGCGAATTACGCAAGGTCACAGAACCAACTGACCGAATTATAAACGCAGCCTATACAGTACGTCAAAGTGAGATCAGATGCGTTAGTTCCGGTGTTGGCCGTTAGAGGGAATATAGAAATATAGGTGAATCTAGTATTTTTATTGGCTACTTCAGTTCCAAAGAGAAATAATGTAGGCCTGTATAGCCTACAGGTTCACTCATTTTGATAAATATAAATAATTGTTCAAAATAACGTTTTTCTGGATAGGACTAAAAACATTCACGACAAAATGAACATCATAATTTTTCTGTAATATTGTAATATTAGGCCTATAGGCGGCGAATTTTAATCTAATACCAATTCGGCTGTGAATGACAGTTTCCAGTTGCGTCTTCAGACTGATTTATCGTCTGTCTTTCATAACAGGGTATTTGCAAATGGGGGGCCATCAGTGACTAAGGAACAGAAAGTGCGAAATTTTGCTTTGATTCTGTTACAGTAACAGTCCACTTTCAGTTATGCATTCGCCGCTACCACTAATATTCCAGAATACTGTATTGTATTTAAGCCTCTTGTCACCGATCCTGCCGCGTTCGTTTGGCGCGAAATACCTCAAAGATAACATTTTTGGCAGTTTTTCAACTACTAAATAAATAATAACAATAATAACTTTATTTATATATTTTTACAAAGATTTTTTTATTTATTATTGCGGTAAAGTATTCTTTTCTAGTTAAAAGTCGTAGCCTAACTTTAATTCTTTTGAGTATAATTAATTTTTTTACATACTGTAGGGCCAAGGGGGGATATCCCCCTTATCCCCCCCCGTACCTACGCCACTGGCGCATTCCAATTATCAGTCGCCGCGCCGGTGCGCTACATTATAAGCTTTAAAATGAAACATCAATCGTACGAAAATCGGTTAAATAGGACAGCTGAAAAAGGGATCTAACAGAAAAACCCCTTATTGTGTTAAGATATAGTCGGCAGTTATTAAAACTAAACGAAAATAAATGTATGTTCTCAAAGCTGATGTTAACCTTATTTTGAAGATCGGTTTTCGCTGAGCTTTTTAATTGAAAGTGTATTCATGGTATTAAAACCCGTAGTATAGTTCTTTGATTAAAACTAGCCTTACAAGAAAATAATTGTTATTTTATTCAGCAAATAACTCACGTTGTTCACAAACACTTCACAGTATTTTACACCCACTAGATGACTTGTGCAGATGCACGTTACATACTGAGGCAAAACTGTAAAAATGCTGAAGGATATTTAAGAAAGGGATTGAAATTATAATAGAACAGGAAATGGGCGACTACAAAAATCCCAAGTGGACCGGATATAAAACGAAAGCTCAAATATAAACAGTGTTGCATAGTTGCAAGGCGCGCGGAGCCCAAGGTTAATACTAACCTTGCGCGGAGCCTGGGTATCTGACAATGTATACGGAACCCTCTAAGTAGGGATACCTTATGGAAAAATGTAGTTCCCGCCGCCGAAAAAGAGGTGGCGCCTCTTAGTCTGATTGGAATTGTAGTAGGAGTTTACGGATCAAGCTGATTTTCCAAAGTTAAGCAGCTGGTTGTAATATTTTGACAGTTGTATGTTATTGTTTTGCATTGTTGTGTCTTTTACCATAATGTTTACCTGTTTTTGTTAACAAACATTCTCATTTTGACATTTTGGATAATGAATAGAAGCGCTGACTGTACAGGGCCAGCTTGAACTATTCCATGCATCAGCACTAATTTCTGATCAGCTTTTCGGCGGCGGAACTAAACAAATGAACATTGGATATCCCTACTTAGAGGGTTCTGTATACATTGGTATCTGACCTATGACGTTACAGCGGCCGGGACCGGGCGTGAACATCGAAGTAAATAAACAACTGGAACGCTAAGTATGGGTTCACGAAAGCGCGCCGTTGTGGCAGCCTTCCCTCACCACCATGATGGACCCAGCGGAAATGAGCCAATATATCGAATGGCGCGCGAATAAGTTGTTAACTCGCTTCTAGCCTTCAATAACACAGTTTAAGTACAATGATATTTATATATTCGGAATCTGCATTAAATGCAGAATGCAATGGTATAAGTACATTTTACTTTTAATTTTAATTAGGATTTTCACAGTTAAAAAGAGTTAAGAATTATCACTTTGTGACATGAGAGAGTTAGTATACGTGGTTTTTTTTATTTTTGCGCTAGAAGTAAACTTTAAGCGTCAAAGTTGTAGTTAAAGATATAATATTATGTATAATAATATGTAATCAAGCAATTTACAATGAAGTGTGCAGATATTTTGCAGTAGAGTGATTAATAGCGCGACGAGGTTGATTTTATGTCGCAACAACCTCCTCAGTCCAGCAATTCTTTAAAATGTTTTTGCTACTCGATCATTGTAAAGCTCAATTAATGTTTACATTTTTAATAGTTGATATAAGTTAAAGAATACAATCATTCTATAAATGTGATCATACATTTTATTTATATATAGAAGATAAATGTCAATACCGCGGCACCGGGCTGCCGTTTAGTTAAAGAAACTAATTGAAACTGGGTCTCGGCTCCTTTGAATGAAATACTCCATGTAATACAATTAATTATTTATTGTATACTCATTCTTATATTTAAAAAAATTATTGCCAAAGTCCAAATAAAAAGGCACTTCAATGACGTGCAGAGCAGCGCACTGTGGTCCGAAATGGGGAAATACCTGGCCAAAATGATAAAAATGAACTATTGTGCCCAGTCTAATCTTAACTACAGATATCTAGAGAACTGATTGAAGACCTCTTTTGTTGATGTCTGGCGTCTCTCTGCTCGTCTGTCATTTGTGTACTGGCGTTCAAAGTTGATCGTCTGTGGTTGCTCTTTTGCTGAGTTGTATACTTAATCATGAATATTAAGTTTTTATATACAAGACCCCTGAATTTACAACATGTTAGTCACATCATATAATTTCAATTTTATCAATTTAATTCCTATTTGTGAGGAAATATTATCCAATTTTCATATATCATATCGTTGGTTTAAGTTATAAAGAGTATGTTATACAATCAAATATATGATTTTCCGGTAGAGTTTTAAAAAGTCCTGGCGAGTCCCGTTTCAGTGAAGCTGGTGTTTCAGTGCATAGTGTTACCTCTGATGGCACTACAACTAATGTAGCAGCTTTACAAAAGTTGGGTTGTGAACTTCCAAACAAGTCATATTTTACTCTTTAAGGAGCATTTGCATCATGCTTGATGCTGCTCATATGCTTAAGTTAGCTAGAAATACGTTAGCTGATAAGAAAGTAATTGTTGCTGGGAATCTAATAGAATTTAAGTATATTGAAAATCTTTTAAATTTGTAACCAAGCGAAGGCTATCCCACTCCCACGTTTTCTTTAAAAATAAAAAGATGAATGTTAAGTTAGCCGCCCAGATGATAAGTTCAAGTGTAGCCACAGCTCTTGATTTCTTATCAAAAACTAACCATGCCAACTTTCAAAACTGTGAGGAAACAGTACGATTTATTAAGGTTATTGACAGACTTTTGGATTGTTTGAACACGAGAAACCCTTAGGGGAAACATTTTAAAGAGCCGATAAAAAAGAGTAATTTGGAATATATCAAAAAAGTTTTAAGAGACGCCTTTGATTATTTAAGTAAGCTGAAAATCGAAAATGTAAATATTTTGAAACACGCTCATTTGCTCTAGGGCTGATGACAAACATAAACTCTATTACTATCTTAAGTGATAGGTTGCTGAATGAAATAGGTTTTAAATATATATTAACCTATAAGTTTTCACATGGCCACTTAGAATTACTGTACAACAATTTAGAACATGCATTAAGAAAACTCATGTTCAGGAACAGGGTTTAGCCTTCTAGAGAGGGCAATTGTCTTCAATTTGACGAAAACCAACAGCTATTTGACGAACATTTTTATTTGCTATTTCTTATTAAATACCAAACAAAGTAGATAGTAAACGATTCCTTGTTAACAAATGGGGACTACCAGTCCCCGTATATGTAGTCTACATGTTATATTTTAATTTACAGTACCATAGCATTTAAATAGTTTACCAAGAAGGCGATAATCCAGTATTTAACCTGTAGTGTAACCTGTAATAAAAATTTTTTAATATAAGGACTGATTATGTACTCAGAAAGTTTCATGAAGTACCGTAAACAAAAAGAACAATGGAACCAGGGAGGACGGCCCGCGGCGCGACTTATAAAAAACCTCGTCGTGCTATTAATCACTCCATCACACACGACTAACGAATTTTATTTGAAATTGCTTGGTTATATGCTGAAGATCATCTCATTAGCTACAACTTTCACGCTTGAAGTTTGCTTCTGACCAAAAAATAAAAAAATCCTAGCTTAGTAACTTTTTAATGTCAAGATGTAAAAATTTTGAGTTATTTTCAGTTGTTGAAATTCGAATTACACTTTAAATAATAATATATTTATACGGTCAGATTATGCATTTAATGCAGATTCCGAACCTATAAGTATAATTGCACTTACCATAATGTATAGATGGCCAGGAGCGTATTAACAACCGCGTGCACGGCTTGAGTAACTGACTCATCTGCGTTGGGTCCATCATGGTGGTGGGGGAAGGCTGCCGAAACGGCGCGTTTTTCATCCGTTAATTCCTATCCACCCAGTGTTCCAGTTGTTTATTTATTTCGATGGGCATGACCTTGACCAACACCTCCTGGAATATTCTAGGTATTGCCTTGACGCGCCCGCGAAAAATGAAATTTCATAGCCCTTGCTATATGGTCCTGTAATAATAGTCTAATAAAGCCTAATAAGAAAATATAAAGCAAACAGATTTCGTTACCTTCGATATTGGAAGTGGAAGTGCTTCGCTATTAAATTCAAAGTGGAAGTACTCCGATATAAAAGTCGAAAAGATACAACTCATTTGTTAAACCAAAGGGGCCGTCCATAAATTACGTAACGCCCCTTGAGGAGAGGGGCACACGCTATACTAGGGGCCACTCTATAAGGTTATATGCTAGCAGATTCAACGCGCGGCCGACAAAGCCAAAGGTGCCGCTCCTTATATCGTGCCCCATGACCATCAGGGCAAGGTCAGATCCCGCACGGTAAGCAGAAACGACCATAAATGCTTCTCGGCGTTTGATCGGTAAGCCAGTTTTGGTAAACTCTCTTCTTGAGTGCGTGAGCGCAATTCTTTCCACCTCATAGTAAGATCAACTGGACAGCCGAAACAAGCAAACGGCACTTGCATGAGGGAGCACTGCCACAGAGGAGAATCAAACAGAAAATCTTGTAATGTTGCGCTCAGCTGGTGTTGAGGGCTTATAAAAAAATAGTTCACCATTAACACCGCGAGAGACCATCACCGTCAGTGCCCTCTCCTAATTTAACTTAACTGAGGCTAGTAACTGAATGTAACTGGTAACTTAACTGTAACTGGATTTAACTGAAACTAGGAAGCACTTGGGCGCAACAGAAGACCCATTTAAAAGCGACCTCTGTTAGATTCTTCTCTGTGGCACTGCCGATATTGGGCATGAGCTTACCAGCTTACCCAGGGCAGCACACCCTTTGGGGCGCCTGGATACAGTTGCATTGTTAGTATAGCCATGCCCTTTAGGCAGGACTAGAATATCCCCCTCGCAGCAGATCTACTTACTAAGCGAATTTCTAAAAATCTGTCTCTGTTTTATGAACGTACATTTGACATTTTAAAAGAATTAGATTTTACAACAAGAAGAATAAATGGAAAAGCAAAACTATATTATTAAAGGGTGATACTACACGTTGAATTTTTATCGTGACGAAGCCACGAGTTCTATAATAATCACTAAAATTGCATCTCAAACAAAAATTCAATGAGTCAGCTGATTAGCTGTGAGATGTAGTGCAGCTGTGATGGTCTTCTCAATCGTCTTTTAAAAAAATGGTAGTCCTACGAAAAATAAAATCGTCTAGCTTTTCAGTAACCAGGCTTTCCACCTTATCCATCCCCATCCACACTCATCCTTCATTCATATTATTCCGGGAATATGTAGCCAGTGCTGCATTCAGATCTTTGGCCTACTTTACACCATCAAATATTTCACCCAATATTTTCCATAAAACATTTGGTAAGAGCTTACTTTTAAAACGGAAATCAGAATTCTGACTGTTGAATCATTTCTTATATAAAGTACAAGTAGTGATATGGGCCTTAAACAGGAATATTATATATATATATCTGGAGATGTAGTGTAAACTGAATATCAGTTTGCTTTGTAATTGTATCAATGTATTCTTGTTTGCTTGTAAAATGTCTTTATGGGAATTCATTGGAACCCAAAAAGTAAACAAAAAAATACAGCTGATGTATTATGACACAGACTTTTCTAATGATATCACTTTGGAATCAAAGAATGACATTAAACAAAATCTATTCCTGTAAACTTTTTTTTGTTTTCAATGTACATATTTATTTTTTCATAGTAAACATTGTCTTTGGACAACCACCATGTCCTCACTATTCATTAGTTAATTATTTTGATGTTTGTGGTGGATGTGGCATTTGCTTCATAGTGAGAGATGAACCACGAGAACAATACGGTGCCCGATGTGTTTATGAAATATCTAGACAATTCAAACTGACTCAGTATTTCAATCCTGAATCTGGATCTAAATGTGAACAAAAAAATTTTTGTGACAGTGAAGAAGCAAAAAGTAAATGTAAAGAATTTCCGTGTGTACCTTTTTTGACAGCCTTTAAATGTAAATGTGGTCCTACAAAATTTGGCCGTTTCTGTGACTATGAATTGAAGCCTGGTCTCTTGCATAAGGACTATGCAATTGTGGAAAATATATTATATACACCAAAATTTGCTATTAATAATCATTTAACTATTTCAATACTATTTAGTTCATTGGGAGAAAAAAATTTAGAAGTTCATGTGGAAACATTAGTGGAGAAACTAGTGTTTGATGTAAATAGGGTTGAAAAAGTAATTTTTAATGAAAAATATTGCAAGACTTTGTACCCTCACTTCAAAAAGTTTTGCAATGAATACAATTTTGACTATAAAAATGTCAAATGGATCCTCAATGTCAGAATATTTTTTCCTGGTCGTCAGTTTAGACGACCAGCAATACCCCAAGGAAATAGCACACAACAAATAGGATTTCTAGTTGGGTATCATGAGGATATTAAAATTTTCATCTACAGTAATAAAGACAGTAATCCTGTGTATCAGAGCTCTTTTACAGTGGCAGACTTCATACTTAGCCCACAGTTCTCCACCTGTCAGCCTTTTGTAACTGTTAGACAGGGATCAGATACTTCTTATCAAGTGGTAAAGCTTGCTAAGAGGAATCTGTTGGCTATAGCAAACTTTTACTTCCTAAGTTATTTTTATGAAGGTGGTGAACGTAAGGCTTGCTTTGAAAATCTTGCCGATTTCACAATTAACTGGAAATTTTGGAAGTTCGAGATAAACTTTGATGAACTAACCACAGAACCAATAGAGGCGAAGATAAATACACCCTATCTACTTTTTAAACCATATTCATTAGAAATAGGTCTGTACAAAGTAAGAAACAATATAACTTTGTTGTCTTATGGTAAAGAAGGATTTGCTGTGGCTTATTCATACTTTGAATTAGTTGTACTAGACTTACAGGTTTTGATTCTTGGTGGTGATGTAAAAAATGTGTACTATAAAACCAAACAACTATCACTTGATGGTAGCGAGTCCCTAAATCCAAATTTAAGTCGCCAGTTTTCTGAAAATAAAAATGATCTTCTTTTTCATTGGAAATGTGACAGGTGTTCTGATGGCTATTCAAATGGAAGCACTATTAATTACAATGGACCCTTTGAAATAAACAAAATTTATACATTTTCATTGACAATTAAATCAAAAAAATATAAAATCATCAAAACAACATTTCAGAAAATACTAATGGCACCCAACCCTATACCCACTTTAGATATTATTTGTAAAAAGAACTGTGGTTTTGCAGGCTTCAAATCAAATCCAGCAGAGGTAATTTATATGCAGGTTTTAATCAGTTACCCTGGCTTATTCAAGCAATCTGGTAAAGCAGAATCAATAAAACAATATACATGGACTTACAAAAAAAACAACGAAAATTATGAATCAGTTAAAAACATCAAGCAACTTAATACACCAAGTGATGTCTTGATAGTGCAAAAAGACACTCTTACTGCAGGGATGAATTACACATTCCGAGTAGAGTACGGGAGCAACCTCACGGGTCAAGGAGAACTTAATATACAAATGGCAAAACCTGCACAATTTAATAATTTTTCATGTACTCTTTACCCACCAAGTGAAGATGGTGTTTATTTTGGCTATTTTGATTATAATATTACATGTGATAGACTTGTAATTGACAAAGTCTCACCTAAGTATGAATTTTATGATCGGTATAAAGATGAAGAAGGTATAGGGAGGCTAATAACATCAGGAAATGCAAATGAGGCAAAATATGTTGGCCTTAGTAGGGGAAAGATTATAATAGAGGTGACAGATCAATGGGGAATGATAATATGTACATTTGAAATTCTTCGCGAAGGATTTTTAGGTTATACACTTAACAAAATAGTCAAAGAGTTATTGGAATTTCTTGACGCATTTGATCTTACAGTGGATCCAGAGTATAAAGCAAATATATTTTCAATGGTAGCTGATTTGATATCACTTCAGAAGTTTCGGTTTGAAAATGGTAAAGAAATAATCAGAAATCTGCTTCACAGAGCTTCTAAACAAAATATTTACAGTTTCACCAGCATGAAATTGTGGATTAATTCTCTTTATATTTTGGTTCCTCTAGGGTTTGAATTTGGGATGGATTCTGATGAAGTGATCAACCTCAGTAAAGTTATCTTGAAACTTTCTGAAATATTTCTAGACAGTGTTAAAAATAGTTATGATATCCTCCATGAATTTACTACAACAGAAATTCTACAGATATCTCAAATGATAATTGAGTCCTGTAATTTTGTTTATCTAAGCAGAAATCATGAGATTGAGGAAAAAATTATTAGGAAGGAAGATATGTACAAAATATATTATAAATATAGAATCAGTGCTGTCAATATGTTTTTATCCATCAATCAAGTTGTACAGATTCTCTCTCTAAGAACACTGCCTTTTCTATTTCCTTTTTTTGTCAAATCAGCAAATATAACTCTCTGGGTCAAGGAAGGTGCACCAAACTCGTTTGTACAACTAAACAACCCCACACAAAATGAGTCAATCCCATCAGTCCTAATTACTTGCAGTCTTGCAAATTTTCTTAATGGATTGTCAAAAACAGTTGTAATAAAAGTAATAGTGTATAGTGGGAATCCATTTTGGTGGGACACAGACTTAAACATTATCACAAATGTGGTCAGCTTGGAAATAAATAAGAATTTAAATAATGACGTTATTACTTTCTTACATGAACCCGTCAGGGTGTATCTTGATTTTCTTCAATACAGAGAAACAATATTTGAAGGGTCAGTTCAACAACCCGATCCTAATGTCTCAACTGATAAAGCAGATAAGCAAGTAAATGTGTATAGAATAAGAGTTGAGGGTCGTAGTGGTTTGAAACTCACCTTTCATAATTTAAAAGATGGAGAATCCCTAAGAGTTCAACATTTACGTAATCGTCGTCCTGACTATAATTCAACAAAGTCTGGTACTGTTATTACCAAATCAAATCCAGATTTTTATAAAGTCCTGAAAGAGCCAACAAGTCTTTACATCTATGACTTGGACTTTCTCGGAATACTTCCAGGTTCTGAGGTTCCGATTGGAAAATGGCAGTATTACAACTTTTCTATATCAATAATGCATTGTGCCAGTTGGGAGCCGATCCGTGGTTGGAGCAGCAAAGCCTGTGAAGCTGTAGAAATAAACCAAGCGGCAAAGCAGCTTGTGTGTGAATGTAAACACCTCTCAAGCTTTGCAGGTTTTTCCACAATACCAGCAAATTTATTCAACCCCTTTCAAGATTTTGATTTAATTCTAAGAGTAATAGATAATCCTTTTATAGCTGCATTCATAATTATTCTTTTATTGCTGTATTTTCCAGTTCTGTATTTTGCTTTCCGAAGCAGTAATAAAAAAAAACAATATGCTATATATCTTGAAGACAACCTACCTCACGATAAATTTCCCTATCTCCTTGTTGTTTTCACTGGATCTCGATTGCTGACAGGAACTACTTCCAATGTCGGCATAGTAATTGAAGGGGAAGATACTGTAAGTAGGCCACATATTCTTCGGAGTTCCACATTCAAGACTCTAGAAAGAGGTGATGACAATTGGTTCATAATGTATACACCTTACTATCTGGGCAAAATAAATATGATACAACTGTGGATGGATTACTCCGGTAGAAGACCGGAGTGGTATCTTTATAAAATAATAGTCGTTGACATTACAACTGACATGCATTATAGATTTTTTATCAATGCTTGGCTTTCTTTGAGATTCGATAATTTTATTGAAAGATTTGTACGTGTAGATAATGATGAAGAATCAAAACACAAGGACTTACTCGATGAAAATTTGGCCTTTGGATTTAGAGAGGCTCATCTCTGGCTTAGTGTGATAGCGACACATCCTCGAAGTGCACTTAATAGGTCCGAGAGACTTTCAATAGCATTTTGTGCACTTTTTGTTGTGATGTTAGTCAGCTGCATATTTTATGGAGTACTGGATGCAAGCCACGAGGAAAGATCTGAATTCGGCATTACAAAAAAGCAGATGATTGTCGGTGCCATTGGTTGGTTTATTGTTGCCATTTTTATAGGGTTTCTGGTCACAGTTTTTAGAGCATCACTCAAAGTTCAACATTCACAAGCAAAGGCATTGAAGGTAAGAAGTAAAAAGAATCAAAGTTCCAATGCACTCTTCAAATGTTGTTACACAATTCGAAAATGTTTTTTTAGAGAAAAGAAATTTGTTCCTGTACACTGCGGGGAAGATATTGTTAAATATGAGAAATTTATTAAGTCCTATACTCATCCCAGAATGAAATATCTTGCCTGGTACTTATGTGTTAGCATAGTACTTGTATGCTCATTATTTACAATAATGTTTGGGATGAAATTCGGAAAAGTGAAATGTTTAGAATGGCTCAGCTCAATTCTTTTATCTTTGGCCCAAGATATATTTTTTGTATCACCTCTTAAAATTCTTTTGTTTAGTGTGGTATCAATAATGACATATTCAACAATTTATGATGTTAACAAGTATGACATTGACTGGAAAAGAGTCAAGCAGCACAAAAAGCATATCTTGGATGCTGATCCTGAAGTGGAGGTAAAGCTTGTAACTGCCAGAAGTAAAAGGGTTTATGTCCCCCTCAGCTACAAGGAGGTGATTATAAAACAAAATAGACAAGAATTATATGATGCTATTTGGCTGTTGCTGGACGTACTGGTAATAGCACTTCTTGCAATCATGCTTATAATACAGAGTAATACTTTGTGGACAACGAAGTTCTATTGGAATAACTATCAACTTGTTTCTCTGTTGAAACGAGGATTTAAGGGCGAGGGTTATCAGCAAAGTGAGTTGACAAATGTTACCAATTATTTGCCTAATCTGAGACAAAATGTATTTCCCCTAATATATCAGACACAGAGTTACAATGACCAGCCTTTGAGAGAATTTAACTCGAGACTGTCTGCTTCGTCGTACACCTTTGATGGAGCAGGAACACTGTTTGGTGTTCCTCGCATTCGTCAGTTGAGACTTAAGCCTGGTTTGTGTAGAGCACCAATTTATAATGGTCTCACAGAGATATGTCCCAATACTATAACCAAAGGAACAGAGGACACAGAGATTTATTTAGAAAACTGGAGGTCCACTGGAAAAAATTATTCCTTCCAAGAGTCATCAGTATGGAACTATCGTAATGAAAGTGAAACATACGATAAAGCTGTAATTGGCAAATCCAGTTTGGAATATAACGCTGGGGGATATGTTGCTGATCTAGGCTCCACTCATGCCGATACTGAAAATATCATCCATTACCTTGAACTACAAAAGTGGCTTGACAAGCGGACTGCTGCGATCATATTTGAAATCACAATTTACAACCCAAATGCAGGCACAATCAGTTGGTTGATAGCTATAACTGAAAGGTTACATATTGGATTATTAATCAATAAAATTTATGTCTATACAGCTGATCAAAAATACAATGTTCTCGTGATAGATATTGTGGTTTTTATAAGTATGTGTGCGTTTATTGTGAGGCTTTTTCTTGTTCTTAATAGAAGGGGTCTCCGACATGTACTTTTTGACTTTTGGAACCGGTTTGAAATCATGATTGTTATTTTAAATGTATATTGTGCTCTTCTCTACATAAGAAATGTTCGTCATATGAAAAAATATTTGAATGAATACCACGATAGCGATGTTGATCTGTATTTCAAGTTTCTTCATTTGGTTGATATTTTAAGTGATGTTGAAGTTGTGTTTGTCATTATGTTCCTTATGGTCATGTGTAGATTTGTGAAGTCCTGGAATTTTGGCAAAGTGTATGACAAACTATTTCTCACCATCTGGTCCCCATGGAGGTGTGTTAAATGGATATTCATTTTAACATTTCTTCTCATATTAATTTATTGGAAAATGATAACTTATCTTTTAAATGAGTTTGTGTTTTCTCGTGCCTTTTTTCTCCTTATTAACAAATTAGATTTCAAACATATTGTTGGAGAGTGTCGAAGACAATCCTGTAAAGTAAGTTTGTATGCATCATGTGTGATATCTAACTGTTTGTTAATGATGATACTTATTAATTACCTATGGAGCTACAGAAGCATAAAAAACAGGACAGATGACAAAGAAAGACTTAACATATGTACAATGTTATCCCAGAGAAAAAAAAGGAAGCGGACATCTTACATTGTACATCGTCATTGATTTTCAGTGCATTTTTCTTATGTTTCACAACTAATAAAATAAATTCTTTTGGCAGAACTAAAATATGATTGAATTTAAATAACTAAGAAAAATAAGAAAACCTGTGTCATTTTTTTTAGTTAAGAGGTAACTAACAAACAATAGTTGTTGTGTCCGTCCTCCCCTGACGTCTGCTGATGACTGCCGCTCCTGCATGCCCGCTCGCCTCGGCAAGGCCAAGGTAAAAGAAGGAGTAAAGGCGTGACAGCACCGGCCGACGAGGCGGGAGGCAAAACCAGACACGTGGTCTGGGACCCAGACTCCCTCTGCCCTCTCACAGTACATTTAGTGATAAAATACAATACACATGTAAAGGACAATAATGGCAACAAAGCACAAAGCAATGAGAAATATGCACATATGAGGTAGGCAAACTAAACACAAAGAGCAAAGGTTAAAAAACGGGCAGAATGTCCCGTGCTGGAAGGGCCAGAAAAAGAATAACTAAAATTAATTGTTACGGTTACCCCGTCTGTGACGGCGTCTGCCTCCTCATCCATGCTGAGGGGCATTGTTGGAGGCCGGAGCAGCAGGGGCTGGGGCGGCAGCGGGAGCTTGCTGGGGCTGAGCCGGGTACCGGTTGCAGCGAGTGGGCGCCGGGGCGCCACAAGCTGGAAGCCTAGTGGGAGCACCACCAGGGAGCCGGAAGTTGCTGAAGAAGCCGCAAAGGCAGCCCCCCACTTGTGATGCGTTGCTAGGTACAGCAGGTATATGCGCTGATACACGGCGTTCTGGACCACTTTTCCTCCATTTCAGGGTAGTCGGAAGCAATCTTGAGGACAAAGGTCATGTCATGATGGTCCCTGCCGGTGAGCAAAGGCAGTTCCGTCAGGAGGGCGGCACAAAGCCGCTAGACTTGGCCCACCGTGGCCGGCGGAAATTGGGTCCACCGGCTGCCACAGCCGATCCCAATCAAAGTTAGGGTCCTCAGGGGGACCGACCGGGGCTGGCCCGGCACAGACAGATCCGCGGCCTTGGCTAGCTGTTGAATTGCTCCGGTCAGCTGGGCGAGCTGTTGCTGCGTCTGGGTCAGAGCCTCTTCGAGACGCGCGGGAGAACCCGTGTTCAGAGGACAGAGGCCCTGGAATGCCGGGGGGGGGGGGGGGGGGGGGGCTGCAGACGCTGACCTAGTCTAGGCGGAGAAGATGACGGCGATCTAGCGTGAGAGCGGGTGACTAGAGGTGACATGCAGTGAACGGGTTGTTGAGTCCGTTCTCCCTGACCTGCTCTGCTTGATCCTGATCTGCTTTTTATGCAACATATTTTTGGTAGGGAGAATTTAAAGATATTTATTCTGATAAAAGTAAAAGTAAGTACGCCCCATTGCAGCAAACCTGCATATTCGAGTGAATTTATAATGCCTAGAGTAATGGGCGGAATTCTCAGTCGTGACTCAAACGAACCCCCACTCATTCAACATTCAAACAAACCTCAAAGACTGATAAAACTCAACTTTATTAGTAGTAGGGCCGACCTTAAACAAACGGTGACCGGCTTGGATCGAAGTTGACAGCTATTATACGTTTAATAGAGATTGCAGTGGACACCTGTTTTGCTTCTTTTTATGCTTGCATAGGGGGGGGGCACATTTTATTTTGATTTTAAATTTGTAATAGCATATTGTCAACAATGTGGGCAATTGAAAAGGACACAGCCAAGAAAATTTACACAATTATGACAAAATAAAAGTATTTCAACTAAAACTTGAAAAATAAAAAAAACTTGGGAGTCAAAGGGTTAAACTAGAGTTCTGAAATTCTGCATGGACATTCCTTTGAGTAAAAGCATCGTGTAAAATTCTCGCAAAATTGATTTAACATTCTTAAATGGTGTTTAATTGGCACTAGCAAGTATCATTTTGACATTACGAGAATATAATATTTACTTAAACTCATAAAAAAAACATATCAGTATAAAATCAGTAAATATCATATTTTCAAATTGTGATATTTTGAGAACCCATCAAAACTAAAAAAAAAAAAAAAAACGGATTGTGGCATTGAAATCAGCATAAAAATGTAGTTTGTTATGATGGATCACAACAGTATCTATACATTTAGAAAAATTACCTACGTATCCAAGATTGCGGGTCCAAGATGGAGGAAGAAAATTAAAACTCCATCTTAAAAGAGTGTGAGTTTCCCAAACATTTTTGTGTTTTGGGATGGAAATTCAAAGAATTATAGAGGAGGAAATGGGGTTTATTCAATACTTAATATATAAATATATTTGAAAAAATCCTATTTTACCACTTCTTTACTTCGAAGTAAGGTGAATGATATCGATCAAATTTCATGCACACTGGTTTCCCTTTGCTACGATGTGGGATCTCCATTAGATGTCATCCCTAAACCAGACGGTGGTGTTCTATTGCGTGTTGACTACAAGTGTGGAGTAAACCAGAGGTTAGTATAATATTAGTAGGATAAGCATTGGGTATGATTAGGAAAACGTCTGCCAGTTACAACTATTCATGTAAATGATTTTAACTCTGAATTGTTTTCGCAGACCTAAAAATAAATGTTTTTAAGGTCTCAAGCATTGGCCCTCTTTCCCCTTTACTACTATAAGATTATATCCATTCGTAACTTGTATAAATAATTCAGTTGTATAAATAAAGGGATGATTCTTTTTAATCTGAATACAGTTGGCATTAAGTGTTAGGGAGAAAAATAGGTGAGTGAAAATTTTTTATCGTGCCCTTTAATGTTCTTGGCCTCTTATTTCGTAGATACTGTTTTTGTAGTATCTTATTATGTGTTTTAATATTTTTTGGGACGGGGGAAACATTTTACAAACATTTATTTGGTTGTTAACAGGTTCTAGTTATTTTTTCTGTATTTTCAAAATCACGAATCTCACGACCGTTACTTGTCCCTAGGGTCCATTCTTCAACTTTCACGCTATTTGTAGACCAATTATGCGTGCCAAAATAAATAATGCTATATTTTTATATCATCATTAATTATTAAACTTACAAAAAAAGAGAATTTAATAATTTTTTTTAATTGCCAACTGACTATTACGACAAAATAAGTACATCCCTCGATTTTAAGTCCTAACCGCGACGGCAAAATTTGGAACTTTGGAACACAGCAGTGACGGGCCTGGTGGTGATAGCGTCAGTTGGTTTTAGAGACATTTTGAGCGTAGGTGTTTGTTGTTGTGCCAGTAATTTCTATTTATTTGAAGGAATAAGATTAATAAAGGTAAGTTTGTGTTTTTAAGTCCATATGTAGTCATTTGTTACAGTAGATATGATGTTTATTTTTATTGATTTAATATTTTAATTGCTACGCTAACCTAGAAGTCCACTTTGTCTTCTCAAACACGAGGTGCAGGGAGGGCTACCACTAGAACAGAGCCAAATATATTGTGATTTAACGACCGCATATCAGTATTAAATCAAAAACCACCACCAACCAAAAAACCAGTATGTTCTCAAGACCACAACCATTTCCTTCACGACCACAATAGCCTTATCAATTAATTGTACTGGGGTGCAGTCATGAAAATCATTATAAATTTCATAGTAAATTGCACTATTCAGTTGAAGTGAAACACAATTTTATCTTATAACAAATTGAAGGATATATGAAAAAGTAAAATTGCAGTTCTTGAAATATATAAATATTGAAGGTAATGCTTATATTTTATTACAGTACCTGGTGGACCGAGCCTTGCTCGGTGTTATTTAATGATTACCAGTTCATCCAGTTACTATATAATATTTCAGTGTCATAAACTTTATAAATAAAAATCTTTTTATTACTCTATGTAATATTTATGCCACACTCTGTGTGCTCCCTAGGTGGCTGTAGTTTGCAAACAGCTGTTGTGATTACTTCATTTGTTTAAACTTTCCTTGTTTATGTCGTTGCTATTACGGCAACTCATAAGACCAATGTTAAAATTTTACAACTTTCAAATTCGTTTTATTACGTTATTAAATTTTCTCTGGCCGAGTTATCTGCTTAGAATACGTTTTTTAGTCATAAATTACTTATTTCCAGACTTTGAAGGAAGTCCTCGGAGCCGTTTTTGAGAAAATTGTGCAACCAAGCACGCACGTAAGCAAGATAACATTGCTTGTATAAGAGTATAGGATAAGCTAGTGTTACTGACGGAGATGGAAGATTTCAGCTTCAATTGTCATTGGACAGGATTTCTGTGTGGTGCTTATTAAATGGAATGAAACTCAACACATCAAAATGTAAAGTAATATCATTCACCAGAAGTTGCAAACCATTGCATTACCACTATAAAATATCCAACCAAGAAGTCTCCCGTTGTGTTGTGTCAAAGGACTTGGGCGTGTACTTCAATATATCCCTAACACTTGATGATCATCTTGACAGTATATGCTCCAGAGCTTCATAGTACAGGTAAAATTCTACTAAGAGACGAGTAGAAAACATAAAAATTGGTCCGTTCATGAAACTTGCAGGAAACGTAGTACTTACCATCAGATTTTGAAATACCCCCGTTGCAGCAGACCTGCATACTCAGCGAATTTCAAATGCAAAACAACGTATTTCAAGCAAACATAGCAAGATTTGACATGTTTTGTTAAGCTCCATAAGAATAACATGGGAAATGAGTATGCAGGTTTGCTGCTACAGGTATATTAAAACTGGATGGTTTTAATTCAATATTTAGTAGATCTGAACTAGAAGAAGCCATTTACCAAGTTTTATCAAGATATGTTGAGAAATAAGCGAGATATAGAATTTTACTTATTTCCCATAAGGTTAACATTGGGACAACGTACTGTGTTTACCACTTTCAATATCTCGGTAACCAATGGGCATAGAGCAGTGATTCAAAATACTAAATTATTTGTTTTTTTGAGCTAAATTCAATGGTGCCCACAAAAATTTGATAAATTTTATTTTTCTATGTAAAAAACTCAAAAAACCCATTTTTGGGGGGGTTTATCCCCCTTTACCCCCCCCTTCCGGTGGTCCGATCGGGCTGGTTCACGAACTCGTCCAATTGATTACCACTTTACATGTCCGTACCAAATTTCATAAAGATCGGACCATTTTTGTCGCCGCTATCGTGCTAACAGACACATAGATATATATATATATATAGATATATATATATATAGATATATATATATATAGATATATATATATAGATATATATATATATAGATATATATATATATAGATATATATATATAAAAATTCGAACGAATAGTGTTTTTTGCTTCTGGGGGCCCCAAAACGAAAAGTTATAGTGGTCCCGAGCTTAGGTCTTACCATGAGACCTACGGTAATAGCTTCTTCCCTATAGGGGAAATTCGCTAAAATGAAGAGTCCCTATGATTGGGAGGGCGGAAGTACCTTTTTTTTTGGGGGGGGGGGGTTAAATTTTGGGGGGTAGTGATTTTAAGAAAATTTTTATTCATGGGATCCAAGCAAGTGGGGTGTCGTTTTCTGTGTTTTTAGGATGCAGAATTTAAAAAAAAGCATTATAAAATCAATAAAACCAACAGTTTATGAGAAAAAGATAAATTTATTCACAAAAAATGAAATAGGAACAATTTGAATTAATAGAACATGGGCCACCCATATAATACCCTCCCCTCGTGGGAATTTTCAACACATTTTTTTTGTTGCTACTGACATATAATTAAATTGTAGCATAACCCAGACAAACCAAAAAAAAACTACCGATAAAAAAATTAAAATTGGGTCATTTAAAAAAAGTTACTTCACTGCATTTTTTCCATGCATTCTCTTGAAATATTGACTCGGGACCAATGTCTATCATTTTTGGGTGGTTAATCCTTTATTTTGACAGGAAAATAATTTTCGGTCGCCATCTTGGATCCGCCATATTATGTATCAACTTTATTCTTTTAAATTTAAAGGTAGTGTTGTGACACATCATTATGAACAAGATTTTTACGCTGATTACAATGCTGAAATCCGTTTTTTCAAAATATGCATTCGTTAAAAAGATATGCCCAAATGAAACTCATCCCTATTCATGTCTTGTGGATGCTTCATATTTTCAATTTTTTTTTTCGATTATTTTTCTTATATCTCTTATTATAATTAAGATATGTAGTTTGTTTTAGTCTCAAAATGCTCAGTGAAATACCGGCTTTAATTTGAGATATTAATCATCAACAACGTTTAATTGAGAGATGAGCCGTAAGGCTCTGTTCTAAATTGTATTAGTAAAATAAATCAAGACTATTCCTTAGCAAAAATAACCAAATTACTACTTTTATTATCAAACAGCTGTTAAACAAAACAAATTAAATACATTTAAAAAATAGGTATTTGCACAGTTGCATAGTTGTGTTTACAACAGGCTCAATGTAACTTAAAAATCAATTTTTCAGAAATTTGTTTTAATCAAGTAGTTATGTCTCTGGTTCTAAATTAGGTAAAGTTCATTTTGGTCTTAAAACACTCAGTAGTCCATCAGCTTTCAAGTAAGCTAACCCTCAATAAAATCAGACTTAAGTTTAAGTGACTTATGAGCTTTTACCATAGCCATCTCTAGTAATAAGGCCGCGGCCTTCGACCTGGCAACGTCGCTTCTTAAGGGTTTTTTGTATATTAAAACCATTGACTTTTCCTTACAGAGCCAGCTGGTTTCAAGTAAACAAAAAGTAGTGCCATAAGAGAGTATGTATAATTAAATCAGCTGAACCCTTAGGCGCGATGTTGCCATTTACTAGCGCCGCGGCCTTGTACTAGAGATGGTTATGCTTTTACTCAACATAATTCATTTTATTTGCATAATTTTACATTCCTTGAAGGATATCTTTAGTTCCAAAGAAGACTCAAAAATCGCTAAGGTCTTAATTAACTCTATATAATATTGGCTTTCATTTTAGTCATAAATTATTTTAATATACTGAGTTTCAGGTGAATTAATTGTGGTTCTTAAACTTACATAAAATTAAAGTTTTCAGACATTTTTGTTTATATAAAACTGATATCTCCAGTTGTAGGACAGGTATGGAGTTCTGAATGCTTTTAAAAGACTGACTGAAACATCACCTTTCTTTTGAGACTACGATAATTTAATTTGGTCAAGTTCGGGGTGAGTTGTAATCCACTATTAAGCGTGAAATTTAAAAATAACTATTCTTTATGACATAATGATCTTTAAAATTCATTTGCTACTTAACCGATTTTGAGTATCAATATTTCAAATAAAAGCCGACGCATCTCTGTGCATTTGAAGGCTAAAATGAACTAAATACCTTATTTAGAACAGAGATTTAACTACTTCACTAAAAACAAATTTCCCAAAAATTGATTTTTAAGTTATATTGAGCCTACAGCTCATCTGTCACTTAAACAATGTTGATGATTAATACCTTAAATGAAAGCCGGTATTTCACTGAGTATCTTGAGACTAAATAAAGGATTAACCAACCAAAAATGATAGGCATTGGTCCCGAGTAAATATTTCAAAAGAATGCATGGACAAAATGCAGTGAAATACTTTTTTTTTAATTACCCCAATTTAACTTTTTTCATCGCTAGTTTTTTTGGTTTGTCTGGGTTATGCTGTAATTTTTAAGTAGGAAACAAGCAAAACCTTAAAATACATGTCAGTAGCAAAAAAAAAAAAAAAAAATTTTGAAAATTAAAATTTAACCCCCCAAGAAGGTTCTTCCATCCCCCCAATCACTAGGGACTCTTCAGATTTCAAAATTTAATAGTAAATACTACATTTCCTTTAAGTTTCACAAACGGACTAATTTTAGCGAATTTCCTTAAAGGAATATTAGCGAATTTTCTTAAAGGAATAAGCTATTACCGTAGGTCTCATGGTAAGACCTAAGCCCGAGACCATGTTAACTTTTCATTTTGGGGCCCTCAGAAGCAAAAAACACTATTTGTTTGAATTTATATATATATATCTATATATATATCTATATATATATATATATATCTAGATATATATATATATCTATATATATATATATGTCTGTTAACACGATAGCGGCCGTAAATATGGTCCGATCTTAATGAAATTTGGTACCGGTAGAGACGTGTAAAGTGGTAAATCACTCGGACGAGTTCGTGAACCAGCCCGATTGGACCACCGGAAGGGGGGGTAAAGGGGGGTAAACCCCCCCAAAAATGGGTTTTTTGAGTTTTTTACATAGAAAATTAAAATTTATCCAATTTTTGATAGCATTATTGAATTCAGCTCAAAAAAAAACAAACAATTTAGTATTTTTAATCACTGCTCTATTTCCATTGGTTTCCGAGATATTGAAAGTGGTAAACACAGTACGTTGTCCCAATGTTAACGTTATAGGAAATAAAGAAAATTCTAGCGGTGTGCGAGTATTCGACCGGTCGAGCTTTTAGGTTGAGCTTTTCAGTATTCGGCTCGGCTCGACTTTTTTCTAAAAAGCTCGACACTCGAGCCGAGCTTTTGACAAGAGAGTTCTTATCACTTATAACTATTTTTCATCACTCTGTATACGAAAATTGCCCGTTACCGTACAGCTGAGATCTACGAAAACTCTCGATTTCCTGAAGTCAAAACAAGTAATGATCAGCTGCTTTTTCGGTACCCGAACATTTCATTCCCGTACCCAAACAAACCATTTCCATACCAAAACAAAATTTTGCCGTACCTAAACAAACGAATTCCTTAATTTGACAGTTCAACCAGCTGACTTTATAAACTAAAATAGACAGTCCAGCCGTATTGTGTTTACTTATAGAAAAATGACTAAATTATGAAATGTTGGATAATTTTTTATATGTTTGGTCACTTATTTGCATCGTGATGAAAAGTACTGTTCACAACTTGTCACAAAAGTACCATTTCGGCCCGAAATGGTACTTTTGTGTTTGACTCGATAGTGTTTGACTTGCTCGGCTTACGCCTCGCAAGTAAAACACTATCTTGCCCCGAAATGGGTTACTTTCGTGACTAGTAGTGAAATATACTATTAAAACCTTTCAACTACTTCTTTCTACTCTTGAAATTAAATTTTGTAGTACCTATATGTAACTAGTCTAATTATGTAATTTTAACTATTTATTTTAAAGTAAAGTATTTTGAGATTGGTTATTACTTAAATATAATGTAGATGAATGTAGATTTTAAATTTGGAATTTTTCATAAATTATTTGTTGAGCTAGTTTGATTAATTTTATGTAACAAAATACAAAATACTGATGAACCTATCAGATAATTCACTTGTTTTGGGGATAAGCTTTCTATTTTTGAGCTGGTGGTCACTTAAGGTATGCAAACATTAGTCTATTGTATCTTTAAAAATTAAAATCAAGCTTCATAATTTCTTTTAATAATTTGGTGATTGTTAAAAAGCTCGGCTCGAAAAAGCTCGAGCTCGAAAACTTTTGAAAAAGCTCGGCTCGGCTCGGCTCGAGTTCAAAAATCACTATTCGCACACCCCTAGAAAATTCTATATCTCGCTTATTTCTCATCATATCTTGATAAAACTTGGTAAATGGCTTCTTCCAGTTTAGATCAACTAAATATTGAATTAAAACCAACCAGTTTTGATAAACCTGTAGCAGCAAACTTGCATACTCATTCCCCATGTTATTCTTATGGAGCTTAAAAAAACATGTTGAATCTCGCTATGTTGGATTGAAATATGTTGTTTTGCATTTGAAATTCGCTGAGTATGCAGGTCTGCTGCAACAGGGGTATTTATTTATGTTTTCTTAGGAGAGTTTTACCTGTACTATCAAGGATCTTGGGCTTCTGATTCGTGTCTCCCGGACTGGTCTCTCTGCAGCAACACAGTTGCATCTTTTTAAGTCTCTTGTTAGACAACTATTGGAGTATGCCTCAGTAATTTGCGCTCCTCATCAATACAATCATCTTGAGTCCATTCAATGGAGATTTGTACATTTTTGGAACAGAGACATGATGACCCTTTCGTGGATGGTGACTTGGGACTTACTCTGGGACTTGTTGAGCTGTTGCTGACATTACCTTCCTTGTCAAAGTTCTATGAGGCCTCGTTGATTGTGCCGAATTGCTGTCCAGCATTGAAATTCGAGTCCCAGCTGCCAGAACGAGGTCTTGCGAGCTGTTCAATCGCCAAGCGCACAGGACAAATTATTTGAAGAATGCCCTTCTGTATAGGATGCAGCAGCTTGGCAACCAGGTGTCTAACCTTTTGACCTCTTTCATGACACTCTACCCCTCCATCAGGCGCAGGTTGATGATGGAGGTCCACCTTCTGCAGCCAACTCGATAGTCCCTGTTAAATATTGTATTAAATAAAGTTTTTTTTTATTGTGATATTTTTTATATATTTAATATTGTTCAAGTTTATTGTTAGTCTAATGTTTGCAGTCCCTGAATTTATTGTTAATGATATTGATTGTTAAATATTCATTTGTATAATATTTATATATAGCCATTAAAGTAGTATTGTTGTCCCTGATTTATTCATTCATATTCATTGATATATTTTGCTATGTTATTTATTATTGCTATTTATGTTTGTTGATTCATATTCATATTTATTGATATATTTGTTATGTTATTTATTATTGCTATTCATATTCATTGATATATTTTGCTATGTTATTTATATTGCTATTTATGTTTGTTGATGTTAAATTATTGTTGTTTTATATTGGTATTAGAATAGTTTTGTTATTGCAACTGTCATCTTGAACTGATAACAGAATTTTGTATCTCGTATTGTGATTGTATTAGATTTCCCAGAATGATTTTGAATCATTTGTTCGTAAATAAGTAGTTTATAAGATACCGTTTTGTAGTCAAATGTATGAAAAGGCATTGCCGTTGATGAATAAATAAATAAATAAAAATTACTAAGTTTTATGGACTAGAGTACAGTCAACTACCAAATAACCAGGGTATTGACCCATTAAAGTGCCACGGATAATTTAAAACAAAGCCATTAAATAAATAGAGTAAAACACCTAGGCGATTCTCGTTTTTCCAGACCGTATCCCTTGTCCCTGACCATGATTTGGGTTATTTCATGATTTGGGTTATAAAAAATACAAAAATTGATGTATAATCATATAAAACTGTATTCACACATTAAAAAGACGCTTCATGAGGACAAAGGTTTTTCATATATCAGGAACGATTGCTTGGAGCTAGGCAAACTTTAAGAGATTTATTAGCTTTTTTAGATTTTTTAAATAGTTTTTTGATTTTTTTACAAATACCAAATTTACTTAAGGCTTAATGAGCTGTTTATTGGAATAATTTGCAGCAAAACATATTTATCAAATCACATTAAATATTTTTAGGCTTCATTTTTATGTTGGTTGCGGTGTGACGTCTGGGCGGTTAGTGCGCCCTTCGATCAGCTCTAGAAACGTAAAGGCCCACAAATTGCAACTGAATTCCCCACAAGCACTGCCAGCTTTATGAGCTTTATTCTAAAATGTGATCAATTAACATAAATCTGCCCCAATTCCTCCTGCTTGTGGTACTAGCGTCTAGTGGGGCTCGTCAAACAGTGAAGAGAACCTGTCGACGCGTCGGAGTGGGGGGACCGCCCCTCCCCTCCCGCTCTCACCACCTATCCGTCAAACCGACACCGACGCAAACAACAACTGCAGACGACAGACGACGTTATGTGTTTGTAACTGTATTATTATCAGTAATTAATTAATTGGCGTTCCGTAACTTATTATGTTATCCTTTTAACGTGAGTTTAATGAACAAATAAGGTATATCAGATAAAGTTATAATAGTCATATCAGCTACCTTGAAAACAGAAGAAATTACAAGTTTTCAAGTTAGGTGGCAAAAGCGACCTTTAGCTACAGAATATAGGTTAAGTTATATGAATTTGAGTTTCCTAGATTCGGTTAGCAATTCATTCTGAAAAAAATTATGAACTTTAGGCCAAAAATTTATTGTTCTTAAGGCTTAAAAATACTTACATAGGTACAACACCTTTAGTGGTGTTTGCACTATTTATCAATATTTACAAGAAAGATATTTTACAATATATACACACTTCTTTTGATAGACCTGAAACATAAAATCGTCATATTAACAAGAAGTTTGCACACGATTGTAAGCAATAGACTTTTTACACTAATTTATAGATCAAGTGTAGTACCGGTACCTAAAAATATAAAACCACTAAACCATATGCAGTAATATGAAAGATTGTCTATAAACAACTATTGATCATAGCGATCTTGCTATCTTACTGATTACCTGTCAAATACTGATGAACCATTAACAAATTGTTCATAGATTTAAAGTTCTTCCTTTATTTAATACAGATTTTTGCTTAGAAAACATTAATAGATTAATCTCATTGATTCTTACATGGGTGTTTGTTTATGCAACGGCATCTAATTACTTAGGCTATTTAAAAGTAAAATGAAGTTTATTCTAAATTTTAATCAACTTAAAATTAACAGTATTATGGTGCATTGATTCTCGCCAATCTTTTTTGGCCTAATGTTATTTATAGTTCTTAAGTATGCAATAAGTAGGCCTATTTACTGTTCGGGCATTATATCTTCGGCAATGCCCAAAGAACAACAATTCTTCAACAATTCTTGAAGACCTATCTTTGTTGTTTCATTATGTAGGTTCTAGTAAGGAAAAATAAATAGGCCTACATCTTTTTTCAAAGGTTTTTGCATGTTTGGGTAGTTAATAATTTATTAATAATAAATTTTGGTGAGTGTACATTAACTATTTTGAAAATAAAAACCCGTGACATCTTAATATTTATTTGACATTAAACAATTAATTCAGTGTTAGTTAGTCTTTCCATACTGTCACAGGCAACTAATTGCCTTAATTCTATAAGTTAGGTATTAGGTCAAATATGTTTCTATATTTCACTAACTTTAAACCTTACCTTAAACTTATAATTCTTCCCCATCACTTTGTGTTTGATCAACTCTTAATAGCTCAAGAGCTACTCTATTCCTCTCCTCCTTTGAAAATATTTTTCTGGGTTGTTGTGTACATTTCTTTGTACTGAAAAACCTTTTTTGTTTTACGATGTTCACATTTGCCGGAAATGACTTGGTTTTACTTTCCTAAAACATTTTTGGCCAATGTTAATTAAGTAGCCTATACCACATGAGATAGCCTATAGAAGGAGATGAGAGTCATAATTAAAAAGAACATAAAAAATAAAACTTGTAATCATTTAAAATATTTTAAAATGTGCGCCATAATAAGTTGAAGTGATATTCAAGTTAGGCTAGTGTAAATATTGGCTCAATTTTTAAAACAGAAGTACACAATCAGTATTACTGTGTGTTAAAAAAATCCCAGATTGGTTTAATAGTTTTTCAACCAAAAGAGACTATACGCCTATGCCTACTTATTATAAAAATTACTTTTAGCGAATTTCCCTTATAGGGAATTAGCGAATTTCCCCTGTAGGGAAGAAGCTATTACCGTAGGTCTCATGGTAAGACCTAAGCCCAAGACCATAATAACTTTTCGTTTTGGGGCCCCCAGAAGCAAAAAACACCATTCGTTCAAGTTTCTAGATATATATATGTGTCTGTAAGCACGATAGCGCTCGCAAAAATGGTCCGATCGGAATGAAATTTGGCACAGGCGTGTAAAGTAGTAATTATTCGGACGAGTTCGTGAACCAGCCCGATCGGATCACCGGAAGGGGGGGTAAAGCGGGTAAACCCCCTCCAAAAATGGGTTTTTCGAGTTTTTTATATAGAAAAATAAAATTTATCGAATTTTGGTTGCCACCATTGAATTCAGCTCGAAAAAAACAAACAATTTAGTAATTTGAATCATTGCTCTATGTCCATTGGTTACCGAGATACTGAAAGTGATAAACACAGTACGTTGTCTCAATGTTAACCTTATGGGGAATAAGTAAAATTCTATATCTCGCTTATTTCTCAACATATCTTAATGAAACTTGGTTTGTGGCTTCATATAGATGAGATATAATGTATTTTAGTATAAAATCCCGGATATTTCCGTTTTTTTTGGCAGCAAACCTGCATACTCATTCCCCATGTTATCCTTATGGGAAATTAAAAAAATGCAATATCTTCCTTTATTTCTTAACATATCTTGATAAAAGTTGGTGTATGGCTTCTTCTAGTTCAGATCTACTAAACATTGAATTAAAACCACCCAGGTTTAAAATACCTGTTGCAGCAAACCTGCACACTCATTCCCCATGTTATTCTTATGGAGCTTATAAAAAGTGTCAAATCTCGCTATATTGGATTGAAACATGTACTTTGCGATTGAAATTCGCTGAGTATGCAGGTCTGCTGCAACGGGGGTATTTAAAGCAATTTTCAGTTGTTTCAACTGTTAAGGGGGGCCCACAAGGAGTAAGAAGAAAATTATATATATTATATATATATATATATATATATATATATATATACATACATACATATAAAGTATAGGTTGACCCTTACCTTGCAAGTTCGTTGTTTACTAGTTGTCATTGCGTCCATTGTTGACATAATTTGGTTCATGCTTTTTTCTAGAAACTCCATTTGTTCTACAGTGTTGGAATTTTCATTTACATACTGTATAAACGCTTCAAATTTTTTTTGGAATCGATTCTTTTTAATTTCTTCATTTTCATCCCTTTTTTCCTCTCCAACTTCATTTAGAATTACGTCCTCCATCGACTGAGCGGCTTTGTCTTGATCTTCATCAGTATCAATGACCATTTTTCCCATTTCTTCTGAGGAGTCCTCATTTAATTTAGTCTGGTCAAATCTTTCCCTCATTAGACGGGCAACTGCATGGATATGCTTACACATGTTGTTCTTTATAGAATGGTCCATGCACGAGCAAGTAAATTCATGAAAGCAAGTTTCACAATGGGTGCATTGCAGTTGGCACTTTGAGCAATCGGCAACTTTTTTCACAACATAAAATTCGTCCCCTGCCGATGATAATACATTGAATGTATCGTTGTTTTCTGTGTTTAGTATCAAATTTTCAGAGATATGGAGGCTTTTTTTGTGTCTTAGCCTCAGAATTCGCAATTTGGACACTACTTTTCCTTTTTTAATTTTGATAAACCAATCAAAAAGTTTGTCTCTCAAAAGATTAAGTATTGCACATAGGGTTTTGTCCAAACGTTGTACTCGCTTTCCCCTAAGGTAACAATACTTGAGGACTTTGTTGAAATTTTCAATAGACATATTGGTATTAATACCTGATTTGATTCGGTAACAATACGCCCAGTGTTCATAGCGTCCACCTTTTACATAGTAGTCATAAAAGTACTTGTGGAATTCTATCGTGTCGTTGTCATTTTCAAGTTTTTCTAAAGCTGCATCAAGTAACTTATGAAATGTTTCCTTGTCTAGTTCATACAATAAAGTTTTTACTATTTTGAATACTTCCTCCTTTTTTTCCTTTATTTTTATTTTGTTCAAATTTCCTCGCCATGCCTTAAGAACATGCCAGGTGCAAAATATTCTTGATTTGGTTGGTCCCATAATTTTACACCATGCTGTATAGAAAGATTCCTCCATGTCAGACATGAAAACATTGGGGTTTATTTCACCACATTCCTCTTTTATTTTTTGGTAAAAAAGTTTTATTACATTTTCATCACTCTTGTTAGTAAACATAAATGCAGCAGGAAAACCTTCTCTGATGTCATCAAGAACAAGAAGGGTGTACAACTGAAAATTGTATTTATTAAGCCCATGCATACTGTCTATTGCTATGATGTCATTACCATGTGCTTTTAGCATAGATTTTTGAGCATTTGACATATAAATTAGGACAAAATCTTCTTCTTTAAGGTTTGGAAAATTTGGATCAATGGCCCCTTGGGGTTTGTAATACAAAAGAGTTGTATTCTTATCAGATTTCAGATTTGTTACCCAAACTTCAACACTTACGGGGTCGTAAGGATGTTTAATTGCTTCACTGTTAATATTAAAAGACCTTTCTATGTTGATTAAGTCTTTTTTAGTGGCTAAATGAATTCTTTGCAAGTCACAGTTTCTGAGAGATGTCCTAATTTCTGATAGTACACAGTCATGGGGAGTTCTGTTTAAAAGTTTTGAGGCAATATCGTTTTTTTCCTGACGGGTTAGTCTAATATATTTTAACTGATTCCTGTGTCCAACATGGCAAGATAGGTATTTTGCACTCACACTGCCATTTTCTAATTCACTGATTTGTATTGCAGCTGGACAAAACGCATTGATTTTGCATGTGCCCATTATTTTCATATTACGAATACTTTTACTTTTTGAGTTGAAAGTACCGCTTCTATGACACACGAAAAGTTTTGATTTTATTTTTTCTTTGAAGAACGTTGTAGTAGTTTTTTCTAAATCATTTTTCCATGTCACAAATGATTGCATGTCATCGAAAGTAATGGTTTCCCATCTTAATGGAATGTTATGAACATTTTTAAAATGTTCATAAATTTCACTCCTATATTTTTTTGACGAAACAAAGGAACACATGGGACATTTCCTATTTACAGAACCTCTCTTACTGTGGACAGCGTTGTGAAATTTCCTCTCATGATAATTTAGGTGGTGTTTGAATCTGAACGTTGCCTTGCAGTTGGAACATTTCAGCGCTCGAATAGGCTTAGGTTTTTCATGTTTTTTGAGGTGTCTTTTTAAATTAGGCTTTTGTGTTGTTTTATAGTCACATTGGTCACATTTAAATATTAAAGTTGTTCCACTGTCAGTAAAGTGAACTGCATCAATATGGCGTTGCAAATTGAATTTTGAGCTGAATTGTTTGTCACAGAAAACACAAGTAAATCTATTGTCTGAAAGCTTTTCTCCTTTTGAATTAATTTTATGCGTGTTCCTCAAATGTTTGTTACGGTATGCATTTTTAGCAAATGTCTTACCACAGATATGGCAAGCACTGATTTTTATTTCACCCTCCATCTGAAAATAATGAGGCAATTGAAAATTTCCATTTATTGTTGTATCTAAGTTATTTTACATGTAAGAAAAATCAGCATCCAGGGATAAGATGATAACGCCAGGGCCCAGGGACAAGCCTTCAAAATGGGTTTCCTATTTTTAGGTAATAGTGGTGTAAAGTGAATTCCACAGGGTCTAGGCTTGATTTTTGTAATAAATTACTTAAAATTTAAACATAAATTAAGTGTAATATATAGATAATGCTTAACAGTATGTAATAAAAGTCGATTACTTTATTTTAAATAAGAGTTCAACAACTTTTATTACAATCCAATTGTTAGTTTTATTACTGTCCCATATTGTACATAAAAAATGTAAAGTGATGTTTTACCACTATAAAGTCATAATATTGATTAGTGGGCTTTTCAAAGGCAAAACATTTTATGAATGTATGTATTCCTAAGAAGGATTATTACAATCCGATTTGTAACGACCACAGGGGCAACATGGGTGGGGCCCCAATTGAGGTGTGAATACATGCCAATCTTCTTCGAAGATATCAATATTAATCTTGATTTTTAATATCAAAATGCAGCCCCCTGTAATAAGTTAATTTCATTTGTATGTTATGATTACTTTATCCTTTATTCAAAAACATTTAAACATAAATAAATATGTAAATGGTAAAATCAGTTAATTTTTGATATAGTCGAAAAGGTAAACAGTTAATTTCATGTTTTCTTTGAACCCTGATACAGTTTATATTTAAGTGTGGGCTCGAAGACATCCTTAACTTATGCACGAAACTCGTAAATTTTAATTCAGAGAGGTATCCCTCTCACAAGTTTTTCCTCGGAGGCCCAAAGTCATCGTTACTACCCTGATTGCAATAGGCAAGATAATGCATTCTCCAGGTAAGTCCTTTAGGTAATTTATCTTAATTTATCACACTGATAGGCCTTGATGTTCAGGAGCTTATAGGTACTTAACCTAAGTATTTTGGCTAGATCATTCTGTTGCATTTTAATGAATGGCAAATCAATACATAGAAATACTCCTTTAATTTGATAACTGAAATGTTAAAATCCATCCAGTCATTCTTGAGTTATGACTGTGAAAAGAAAACCCCTCACGTATTATACAGGGTTAAGCACAAAGTGGATACCACCCAGTAACTTTTTAACATGTCATAGTAGGAAAACCACTCGGCATTCCCTAACATTATGAAAAAATCCACTTTTTACGAGATTCTCATTTGTGCCCCTCCCCCCTAAATTGGGTTTTTTGGGGACATTCCAAATTTTTTAAAGCAAACCCTTATCTAGAGACTGTTCATTTTAAAAGGTTTGTCAAAAGAAATACAATGGTGCAAACTGGAGGTCAATATCACATCCCTAACCAAAATCGCGACCATTTAAACATTTGAGATGGGTAAACAAGCTAAAGCGCCATTGTATTTCTTTTGACAAACCCTTTTAAATGAGGGGTCACTCGATTGGGGTTTACAATTTAAAATTTGGGGCTGCCCCCAAAGGGCCTCAATTTGGGGGGGGGCAGAAATTGGACTCTCGTTAAAAAGTGGATTTTTTTCATTTTGTAAAGGTATGCTGAGTTTGTTTTTCCCACTTTGACATGTTTTAAAAGTTACTGGGGGTTAACCACTCTTTTGTATGTTTCTATCACTTATATTTTATATTTATCTAGATAGGCCTAGATATAGATATTGTAAAGCCATCTTTTTCCTACATTTGAATGGAAAATTGAAGGGATCACTGTTAAAAATAAGTAACTGAATGAATTTTGTTGATATTTCAACATAGCAAATTCTATGGATTAGCTCTATATATTCAATTTCTTAATTTAGGTAACAATAGGCCTACTGAATTTATACTCAATTGAAACAAGACTATCTAAACGAATGTATTTTACTCCTACAAAACACGTACTTACCATTTATTTGATCATTATCCACAGATGAACAGGGCATACGAGTGGGACACTGTTTCACTGCTTCACTGTCCCATGAAAAGCTCAGATTCACGGCCGTGCCGCGCGCGCGGTGAAATTTCTTGGAACTCAATCGCGCGCTATTTAGAAATAATTGTTATCTTACAAAATTAAAGTATGAACTCACACATAATATTATTTATGTACTATTTATTCAACCATTTCCTTCATAAGGAAAATTTACAAGCCTTAAAAAGACTAAAATATCATTAAATAAACCATAACACATATTCCCGCGCCCGCACGAATCTCGGAACGCGCGCATTCTTATTACGTGCTATTTAGAATTACTTAATGTCATAATTTACCAAACTAGATTATTAACTCTTACATACCGCATATGTACCATGTATTCGTCTATTTCTCACATAATAAGATTAATAAGCGTTAAAAAGATTAAAATGTCAACATGAATATTCCCGCGTTCACGTTTCTCGGAAAGCGGGCATTCATATTTACACTTGTTTTTGACAAATAAGTATTGTTATATTTTACAAAAATGCGGTATCAACTCTTACGTAATACTAGTGTATAAATTATTTGATTGTTACATAAAAAAATACCATCGTTAAAATTCCTTTAAAGTATTAACACAGATACTGACGCACGTATTTCCGCGCGCTTCAATTTGAATTCGCGCGCTTTACCGCCCCTCCCGTCATCGACCCCCCACTCTGCCGCGCCAAGTGGTTCTCTTCAACAGATGACGAGCCCCACTAGACGCTAGTGCTTGTGGTGACATGACTGTTCTGTAAATTGAATTCTAATGATGAATTAATTAAGTGGCAAACTGTGAATTAATATTGATGAATCAAAAGCAAGGATTCCCCTCCCCTAATTTCCCCCCAAATTAACTGGCCTAACACATCATTTTAAGATTGGTAATTCACCCAAACCTTGATTCTGCCCCGCGCTTCGCTGGCGTAGTCGATGCTCCGGGAGTTGACCTACGACAGAGGCTCTCTCCTTACTTTTCGCCGATCGTCGCCCGGGTGCGCATGCGCGGGTTTGGGTCTGCGCTCGTTACACTCGACCTTTGACCTACGATACTGGCTGTCTGGTCTTATTGTTGTAGGCGATGTGGGGGGTATCCCCACAGCTCAGTGACAAAAAATCGTATTCTTACATGAAATATGCTGTATTATTAAATATATACAAAAGATTTTGCGTTACTATGAATAATCAATGAATCTTCAAAAATGTCAATCGAATAAAAAAAATCAAAAGCGTTTTGAAAAAGGAACAAAATTCTAAAATGTTTTTCTTAAAAGGGCACCATAAAAAATTTTCACTCAGGGATGTCGCTCTGGCGGAGAGAGGAGCCTCTCCCCTCCCCTTAGAATTGGAAAAATAAGACATTTTTCACAGCCACCTAGTTGGAAAAATATGAACTGAAATTGAATATAAATGCAACATCATGGTCAGTTAAAACTGAAACTTTCTTTGTAAGTTTTCCAGTGCAACAAAATTAAATTACTTTAGTCAAGTCCAGTAGAACTGGCGGGTCAAGGTCAAGTTTTGAAACAGGCCAGCTGTTCCTGGGCTCATTTTCCATTATGTTTTAAATTCAGCTGGCCTGTTTTAAATCTTGACCTTGTTCCACCAGTTCTATTGGACTTTACAACCCAGAAATCCTATTTTGAACAAAATCAAATTTCCCTACTGGTAGATTTTGAATTCCCAAGACCTTCAACTACAGTAAAACCGGTCAAAATAATTTTAGCGTTTGATAACTATTTTGAACAAAATTTCTCTACTGTTAGCTCTTGAATTCCCACGATCTTTCTTGTATCAGCTTACAGTACAACAGCTGAAAATAATTTTAGCGTTTGATAACATAATTGTACTGTAACATTATTTGATAATATTGTATACTATTGAATCTGTGGGAGTGAACATTCAATTCCAAACTCTGACGATCACAATGAGACTTATGACACTTATACTGTGGTTACGACCGCGATTTTGGTAAACAGTTTCCCTACTCCTAAGGTTTTCAAGTGTGTATGATAAAAAGTAATTTTTCCAATTAATTTGCATATTTCAATTGAATTATTTCAGTTGGAAAATTTATGTTCAAGAGTTGGAAAATTCAAGACCATGAATTGGGAGAATCAATTGACCTTCCCCCCTAAAATATGTTGGTGCGACCTCACTGGAAAACACCTCCTTTGCAGCAAACCTGCACACTCAGCAAATTTCAAATGCTTAAATAAACACATGCTTAATTTACACTAAGCCTCAAATAAAGTAAAATCAATGCACTCACTAGGTCCATAAAAGAGCATGAAAAAATATTCTCCATGAGAATAACATGAGAAGTGAGTATACAGGTTTGCTGCCACAGAAATTTGAAAATGAGGGATTCTAGGCTATATTCCAGGAAAACTCAACTAGATGGAGCTACAAACCGAGTTTTATCAAGCCAGTAGACCCCAGTTAGACGAGGCCTCATACTAGGTTTTACTAGGTATATTCAGAAATCTAGAACTAGAACTAGAACCCCATAACAACTGGACAATATCATCATATATTTAATTTTGTAAGGCAAATTATTGCATCAAATTGTGGGATTCTTTGCATCAAAATTGTGGGCGTCTGGCAAGTCGTAGAAAGATGGGAGATGGCTCAAATTAAAGGTCTCTATTCCGTGATGGCGGGAAAAATACTGAAATTGCTTAAAATTCACCAGAAAACGAGAAATAACGTAAAATATCTGCCATTTAAAAAGCATTGGGATCTAAAAACGTCTGCTATGTTTACATAAAACATGTGATGCTGATGCCATATGCTAGATGTTGACATATGGTTTTTTTCAAAAGGCAGCTAACTATGCACGTTCAATGTACTATAACAAATACGTATTTTAAATTTAATATATTCCGATTTTATGAATTTGAGCATATTAATAATTTAAAATTGTTAAGAGTTAAGTACGATTGTTTTGTTTACGTTATGACGATGCCGATTTAATGCTAAAAGATCTAACTTATATCTATCTGGAAAATTTTTGCGTCGAAATTATGGGTGTTCGGCAAGTCGCAGGATGATGAGAGAGGTCTCAAATTGAAGGTATTGATCCCAGGGACTCGGAAAAATACTGAAATTGCTTGAATTTTTCCAGAAAATGAGAAATAATGTAAAATATCTGCCATTTCAAAAAGCTTCGGGATCTGAAAACATCTGCTTTGTTCAAATTAAAACATTTGTTGCTTATACTTGATTTAAAACAACATGCCATATATAATTTAAATTTGACCAATAAAAGTATATTTAATCTTGAATCTACCAAGACAAAGCAGTATTTATTCATGGGCAACCATAAAAACGTGTTGAACGTAGGATAAAAGCCTCAATATTAACTATATTTACCTAGCTCTTGGTCTAGAAACCTAACTCCCGTATGAAGTGGAGCCAGAGGCTCCAACGTGGAGCTTGGAGTCGTCAACGGGAGACCTTTTGTGATTTCATCCTTACCTTTTTTGCCTATTAGGTAAAAATGTAGCCTCAATTGGAGGGTTCCATAAAAAGTACCCTTTTAATGTCCGATGTTCTGTTGAATCAAGTGGAAACACGACATTTGTTTAAATGTTTTGTGTTACATATGTCACACGACTTTCCTTGAGAAATAAGTAAAGTGCTGCAATCTGTGGTTAACCTTAAACACATTTTCAAACCATGTCCATATGTTTAATTGCAAACAAAGTGAACTGAGTTTGTTTTGAGATCGACGGATAGAGCCACTATTCCAAAAAATTCAGCCTTTTATTATACTGAAGTAACGCCCTTTCTTAAAATTCTGATACGTGTAGGCAAATGTCAAAATATGTTTAACATTACACTTTAAACATTTAAATCCGTCAAAATGACACCGAGTTGTGAGTGTGAAGGAAATATTAAATATTCAGCATTTGTATTCTATTTTTAGGGGCTTTTGCCCCTACAAGCCACTAGTCTCTTTGAAATACCGCATTGTTTGAACACTACGGAATTTCAAAGAGATATTGTCCATAGTGAGATAAGCCATTAAATTTCCAATAAGGTTCATTTTGGGGCAACCACTCTCAGTATCTCAGTAACCATTGGACATAAAGTGATAATTCAGAATATCAAATTATTTGCTTCTTAAACTGAATCAAACGGTGTACACCAAAATTAGACGACTAAGTTTTCTATATAAAAAATCCAAGAAGCCCAATTTTTGGGGGGTTTTCCCCTCTTCACCCCCTTCTAATAGTCCAATCGAACTAATTTCTTTCTTTTTCTTTTGGTTTATTAATCATACTAGTGGCTTGTAGGGACAAAAGCCCCTAAAAATAAAATACAAACCTATTTAATATATTTCCTTCACACTCACAGCTCAGTAACAGTTTGACGGAATTAAACGTTAAAAGAGTAATGTTAAAGATGTTTTGACATTTGCTAGTACGTATCAGAGTTTTAAGAAAGGGCGTTACTTCAGTATAGTAAACAACTGAATTTTTTGGAACAGTCGCGCCATCCGTCGTTCTCAAAACAAACTCAGTCCACTTTGTTTACAATTAAACATATGATCATGGTTTGAAGAAATTCTTAAGGTTAACCACAGAATGCAGCACTTAATTGAATTCCCAAAAGATAAGCATATTTGCATATACAATAAGCATATACAATAAGGATGAAATCAGAAAATGGTCTCCCGTTGACGACTCCATGCTCCGCGTTTGAGACTTTGGCTCCACTTCACGAGGAAGTTAGGTTTGGAGACCATGAGTTTGTTAAATAGTTAATATTGATGATTTTTATGGTTGCCCGGGAGTAAATACTGCTTTGTCTTGGTAGATTCAAGATTAAATATACTTTTGATTAGCCAAATTTAAAGGTTAACCTTTTTGGTATGATCAAATTTAAAGTTGATGTTACACTCAATAGCTTTTAGTGCAGCACACTGTTTTTTCCTCAGTCAAAACTAAGACCATTTCCGACCGCACATAAAACTGGTAGAGCTGGGCCCTAAAAAAATGAATGAGCAGGTCTTCTCTGTACCTATAGCCTGTGCTTATTCGATTGTGTAAATGTTACAAATCACTTGGCTTTAAATCAGCATCGGCTACCACTACATGATACAAAGTAAAAGTAACAGTCGTATTTAATTCCTCTTGCTTTTTAAGGTTGAGATCCCTAAATTATAAAAACGGAAAATTTAAAAGTAAAAAAAAAAACAGTCATGTGTTATAGCATGTTCAACCTATTTTGCTGGATTTTAAATAAACTACACATCAACATCAGCATGTATAAATAAGCAACACATGTTTTAATGTAAACAAAGCAGACATTTTTAGATTACAATGATTTTTAAATGGCAGGTATTCAAAGTTATATCTTATTATCTGACAAACTTTAATAAATTTCCGTATTTTTCCCGAGTCCCTGCCCATCAAGACCTTCTATTTGAGCCTCCTCCCATTATCCTGCGACTTGCCAAACTCCTCAATTTTGCCGCAAAAATGTTGCCTACAAATATATTTATATCAACCATTTGGCATTAAATCGGCATCGTTATAACATAAACTAAACAAACGCACTTAACTCTTTATAATTTTAAATTATAAATATGTACTCAAAGCGTAGTTATAAGTCTAAAAATCTGAAAGTTAAAATATTTATTTGTTACAGTACATTGAACATAGTTATCTGCCTTTTGAAAACAACCAGATGTCAACATCTGGCATATATCTTTGAATCAAGCATCAGCACCACATGTTTTAATGTAAACAAAGCAGACGTTCTTAGAACCCAATGCTTTTTAAATGGCAGATATTTTTCGCTATTTCTCGATTTCTGGTGAATTTCAAGCAATTTCATTATTTTTCCCGCCATCACGGAATAGAGACCTTTAATTTGAGCCCTCTCCCATCTTTCTACGACTTGCCAGACGCCCACAATTTTGACGCAAAGAAACGCCTTACGAAATTAAATATATGATTCTTGGAGAACAGATTTAAAGTCAAATGTTTATGTTACATAATGGTATAGGAATGGTGTAGGAATGTGTTTGTTGTTACGGTATGGGGTCTAGTCCTCCACTGAAGGAACTCTTGAGTGGAGTAGAACGGACGTTGTACAGGTTTTCAGCTGTGGGATGACTTCTCTTTCTGGCAGTCTTCTTATGTGGTCCGGCAAAGTGTTGTAGAAAAGGGCTCCTCTGTACGAAGGTTTTTTCTCTGTCAGGCTCAGGTGGTGTTGGTCAAGTTCCTTCCACATCTGGTGTTATAAGGATGCCTGTCACCTGTTCTTGTTTAGCCAGTTAGTTGTTACTACATAAGTTTTTGTTTCTTGGATGTTAAGTCCATTAATTGTCAAGATCCCAAGTTCCTTGAAAGCTGCATGACATGTATCTGAGGGTCCGGCCTTTTAAAGTTCTGATTGTTCTCTTTTGAATAATAAGGACTCTGAAGGTTTGTGGATGTTGTCCCTCCCCAAGCTATCAGGTCATACCTCAGGTGAGATTCAAATAGCGAGAAGCAGGCTGTTAGTGCTACTTGAGGGCTTGTAATTTGTTTGGTTCTTCTTATTACATAAAGGCTACTGTTTAATTTTTGCAAAGTTAGTTCACATGGGTTCCCAGGATAGATTTTGGTCTATAATTAATCCTAGATATTTTCCTGAAAAAAATTGTATTTACTTCTGGAAGACCTTCATGATTGTTTTGAGTGGGGGTGTGGATTAGCTGTTGAGTTTTTGAATTGTTTAGGACCAGGTCGTTGAGAGGGCAGTACTGCTTTGCCTTATTAAAGGAAATGTATGAGTCAACATCTAGCAGTGCTTTGTTCTTGCTTGCAACAATCAAGGCTGTGTCATCAGCATATCGATCGTAGGCAGGTTGTAGATGTTGATGGACTGTGCTCTCAAGTGATGACGGTGAGATATGGAGTACCCAGTGGCGAGGCGTGAAGTTTTTGCTAGGTCGTCGCATACTTAATTATTTCTACAATAATGGAAGAGAGCAAATTTAAGAAAATAAAGCAAAAAAGTCACAAAATTATTTATGATTTTTAATATAAAAACGTATATTAGACCTAAGTATTGTTCTTGTTATGTTAATAGATTGTTAGAGTTATTGTAATCCACAATAAGACTGGCAGTTTCGCTGTTTCTTCATCTTCTGCTAAACTACTTCTGTTTCCACTACGTAAGCCATTACACTGTCTGCCGACGCGCCGGCCGGCGTCGTCTGTCAAGTCAAAGTCAAAAGTCTGCCGTGCTCAACTACTGTAAAACGTCTTGTGTAGCCTACGGCCGATTCCTATCGAAAACAACGACTAACGACAGACAATTTTGGCAGATTTGGACATGGTCTGCCATTTTGAATTGTTTGTTTGTAGCTTCCATTCATAACGAAGAAAACTGAACGGTCGTTCTTTTATTTTTTTAACTATACCCGCGTCTTCTACCATTATTATTTAATAAACTTGAACTTACAATCATTCCACGAGCGGAGAAAGGCACAGTAACTTTTAAATTACAACAAAAACTCAAAAACAATCATCAACACTGACAACAACGCATACTGACGTTTTTAAATCGCAGGCTAAGGTCGAGAATTACAAACCGCAATATCGTAGTCGTCTGTGCTCGCTGCGCTGTCTAAATCGTGTTGTCATGCCACAGAGAAGTAAACATATCTTCTTTCTCTATGCGTACCAAGAGAAGTAAACAATATCTTAATATCTTCTTTCTCTGTGGTCGTACTCATCAGGGCCAGCCCAGAGAGCCTTATGGAACGCAATGGACGGCTTTTTTAGTTCGCCGCCTAGTAGTAAGATGTCGTTGTTCAAGAGGGCTCTTCTTCTTCTTCAGAGCGACAGCCAATCAGAGCAACGACAGCAAAATGCCAACTTCCTTTTCCGTTCCCTCTACTTCTGTATGAGAATAAACAAAAACAAGTCGAGTTTTGATTTGCTTTGTATAATTAAAATGCCTCAGTAACTCAAATCTTGTGCCGTATTTGGCTGTAAATCAAAAGAGATTAATGTTGATCATAGTTATTATTTAAACTGTGTACCTAATTTTTTCGTCTTTCCCCTAAATATTGACAGGGCCATAGCAGACATCGTGTCTTCTATGGCCCCGCGTACCCATAGCCGAACCCCCCGTGGGAACTACCGATAAGTTACAAAAGCGGCCAACAATCTCAGAGGACGTCCGAACAGTCGCGTTGAGCGGGAGTCTAAAGGCGATGTGATTGGCTGCAGGTTTGGGGGGGAGGTATGGGAGGGGGCCTTCTTCGGTAGGCACGGGAGGGGTGTTCCTGAATCGCACGATCAGCGGCTCTGTCGCCGAGGGCCTGGTCGCTACCGCTACGTTGGCAACAGACGCGGTCGAGACGCACTACGTTGGCAAGGTCGAGAGTTTGAAGCGGTCGCTTGGGCGCCATCAAAGAGTAATATTAATATTATTCTTTGGTTGCTGGGCGCCACTAGCGATACACTGACGAGATTTTCGCCAGGAATGAAATTAATTTATTCTTTCTGGTCATTGCCGAATCCAACGATGACCGCACGCTTCGCCACTGGGAGTACCCCAAGGTAAAGTAATGGGACCAATCTTGTTTTTAGTTTTAATGAATGATTTACCATGTAATGTAACGATTTATGCTGACGAAACATCTTTGTTAAATTGTCACAGTGATTTAGATCAGTTGTTATTATTAAAAAAAATCAACAAACTTTAAATGAAGCCACTGAGTGGTTCACCACTAATGGATTGTTAAATTGAGACAAAACAAACTGTTTAAAATTATTTCAAAGCAAGTCACCCCACGGAATGAATATCATTGTGTAAAACTTTTAGGTATAAGTATTGACAAAAAAATTTCATGGAAACAACAGATTGAAACAATATGTACTAGATTGTCGAGAGTTGTTTATCTTTTAGGTAACTTAAGAAAACGGGTGACAGATAATTATCGAAGAATAGCCTATTTTGCATTTTTTTAAAGTATTATCAGATATGGTATTGTTATATGGGGTAATGGAACAGGTATTAAAAATGTCCTCAAGATTCAGAAAAAGGCTATAAGAATCATTAGTGGTGCAAAAAACTAGACCACTGCAAACCTTTGTTTGTTAAGACAAGTATTCTACCTGTCATAAATTTGTACATATATAAAGTGTCTATGTTAGTTAGAAAAAATGTTTTTAATCATGTAAAGAGAGATAATATTCATAGTTATTTGACAAGACACAGCAGCAATTTAGAAGTAGAGTTAGGATTGCCAAAACGCAGAATTATCATACCTCTCTTGGAATAAATATTTTAAATATGTTTCCCATTAGCTCTGGAAACTTACCAATCAAGGAATTTTCACTGATATTATTAGACTGGTGTCAAAATCATCCTTTTTAGAGCCTGAAAGATTTTTTAAATGTACAGTTCTTAAATGATAGATTGTATTTTAGAATTGTTTATAGATAGGCTAACTCATTTGAAGTCTAAAGTTGTCTTAGGCCAATGAATGTATTTTAAATGTTTGAGCTCAATGTAAAAATGTGCTATTATAACAAACTGGACGAACTCTATTGTATTTGTGTATATTGCTTAATGAATGAATAAATTTGTCTATTTTTCATACATGACTGTTTTACAGCAGTTCTCCAAATACCTGCGAAGTCATTGGTTAACAGAATGTATAGGACAGGTCCAAGCACTGAACCTTGAGGAACTCCTCTGTGGACTAGTAGCTGCTCAGATTTTACTTTCTGTATTATATTGTCTTGTTGGGAGGTTTTTACCAATTGCCTCCTGTTGCTTAGGCAGCTCCTGAACCAGTTTAGTTCCCAACCGCTAATTCCAAGTGATTGTAGCTTTGATATTATTAGTTTATGGTCTAGACAATCGAAAGCTTTGCTGATATAAAAAAATGCTAGTTGTAATGTTTCCTTCTTCAAGATTGTTGCTGATAGTTTTTTTTATTAATTGTACTATTGCCATTGTTGTGGACCTGTTTTTGATAAGTCCATGATGTCTAGGAGTTAGTAGTTGGTGCTGACTGAGATGGTTCAGGAGCCTCATCAATACTACCCACTCTAGGATTTTTGAAAAGGTTGAAGTAAGAGATATGGGCCAGTAGCTGGTGGCTTCCTTTTTTGATCCACTTTTGTATTTGGGGTAAACTTTTGCGAGTTTCAACTTGGTGGGAAAAGTTCTTGAGTGAGTAATTTGTTGATAATAGTTGTCAGAGGAGCTGTGATTTCATTTTTGCATTTTTTAATTATTTTTGACGATATATCATCCTCTCCAGCTGAAGTTTTTGATTTTGATGAGTCAATAATTTTCCCATTTTCTTGCTTGTTTGTTCTTGAGAAAGTTTGGAATTTGAGGTTGTTGGGTTGGTCTATTATTCACAGGTATTCGAGGTTTTGCATTTGAGTTTTGGGAAAGAGTTTTTATCGGCTATTGTTCAAAAAAATTGTTTAAGTGATCAGCAATATCTGATGGTGAGTTGATGATATCGTCTCCTACTTTCAGTTCCCCCAGTTGTTTTAGTGGATTTTTCTTTCCTCTCACTATTTACAACCCTCCACATGGCTTTTCATTTGTTCTTAGATCTTTCAATCTGCATTGGACTGTTTTCAGGGTTTTTAGTTTTGAATCACAGGCCTTCTTCCTTCAAGCTGTTTCTCTTCTGTCATCCAGGCGGCCAGTGGTGAGCTCTCTATTTAGTGTGTCCAGGTAGAGTCTTTTTAGAGCCTGGCTTTCTGCATCCCATATATTTTTTACAGGGTTCCTTTTATGTTTGACTGTCTTCAGAAGGCACGTCATGTCAGTTGCCAATTGGATTATTATTGCACTAAAAGTGTTGTAGGCAGTTTCAGCACTCTCCTTTTGTATGCTTGTGACCAGTCTTGTTTCTGTAGATTGAAAGTAAGTTCTTCCAACGCTTTTCCACTGAAATTTCTTTGTTTAGATTGAGTTGATGTGTTGCTCCCCAGATCAATTGAGATTGTGCATGTTTGAGCCATCTGGTCTGAGAGACCAGTTTTTAGAACTTTGGTAGATTTTATAGATTCTCTGGTATTAGTACAAATGAAGTCTATTGAGGTTTGGCTGGGGCTAGTTATGCTTGTGGGTGGGAGGGGAAGTCTGCTTATTCCATGAGTGTGAAGCATTTCTTCTGCTAATAGTGTCTGCCAGGGTTAATTTCTTATGGTCTTCAACTAAGCTGTCTATATTTATGTCTCCTATCATAAATATTGAATCAATTGTAGAGGTGATTTTATCGAGTTCGGAAGACAGAATTTTCATGGCTGTTTCCAGGTTGCTGTTCGGAGGTCTGTAGATACTCAGTAGGTGGATATTTTCTTTTTTAATTTTTATCTTCAGTAGAAGAGTTTCACGTATACGTTCTGTTGCAGCATGAGATATGGATGTAATATAAATTTTGTCATTCAGGTTTAGAGTTGCGTAAACTGCCACCTTTTTTGTGTTCTTGACTAATAAAACCACCTATTGGGCTGTAGCCTGAAATTCTGGTGTTTTATAGCTTTTCTGAGTTTTGAACATGTTCAGTGAGTACTACCAGATCTGGTTAAAGGTTGTCTATGCATTGGGCAAGTCTGTCAGATTTCTTTGATAGACCATCAATATTTTGGTGAAATACTTTTAGTGTATTTGTTTTAGTCCATAAGTTTATAATGAGCCTTGTGTTGTGTGATTACAGTTTCACCTCTTGCTCCTGGCACTTTCCTAAAAAATAGATCTGTGAGGTTTGGTCATTTTTGTTTGGTTTGTTTAGGTTGGTTGACTGCTTGTTAGCAGTGTGAGTTTTTAGTTCTCTGTTCAAAAACTCCTCGTATGATTCACCTTTATGCAGGACTTTAGCAGTCATTGGTGTTTTTTTCTCTCTTTGCATTCCTCCAGTTGTCAGGCAGTCAAGTTCTACTGTTGAGGCTGTAGTAAGCAAATTGGTATGGCCTAAGAAGTTATCAGTCTGGTGTATTTCTGCTTGCTCCAGAAACTGCTGTCCAGGTTCCTGTGGAGATGGTGGGGACAAGGGAGAGTGAGATTTTGATGTTGAGGTCTCTTGCCATGTATCTGGTTGTGTTTTCCTTGCAGGAGCTGGTGCAAGGTTTGTTAGGGTTAGGGTATCAGACATGTTTACAGAGAATTTTGAGAGATCTTTGGGTCCAAAGGAGTTTGCATGTTGGATCCACCTGTTGGAGTAATGTACAAAAATGATTTTGTATGCCTTGAAATCCCTACAAGGCAGTGGGGAGTGGAGTTGTAGATTTGGTCAGGTTTAGTGGTAGTTCGTACCACAACGCTGGTTGTTCGGTTTTCAATCTTGGGGTACTGTTTATTAGAAGAGGTTTGGCAGTCTCCCCCACTCTTCCTTATTTGCCCGTTGGTTGTCTGGTTTCTGCTATCAAGGGTCTCCTGTGGACAGTTTATGGCTGGTGTGGTTTGCTCTGTGAACTTTGCATTTTGCAAAGACACAATGAAATCGTTCCATTTTCCTTCCACTTTCTTCTAACCTACTACTTTTCAGTGCTTTTGGCATTGCAATTGCTCTTTGAGCTAATGAAAGTGGGGGTTTTTGGATGCTAGTGTACGCTGTGTTTGATTTTGAAGAGTTTGGACAACAAGTTCCATTTGATCTTGTTTTACTTTTGGTTGAGCAATCTCTGAGAGAAGGAAGGGACTTTGGCCAGTGTTATACTGAAGTGTTTGCACTTCTAAGCAGCGAGAAATCTTGTTTAGACCAGGTGACAGGGATTTTAGCCGTAGTTCTTGAATTTTTTGTTTAAGACGTATTTCAAGTTCATGCGATTTTAGGGTTCGTTCTTTTTCTCTATCTAATGCCCCAAAAATATTTTTTAAATTACTGCGATCTTGTCATTCATTTTCAAGCTGTTTTTCAAGACTATTTCTATTCTGTACTAATGTGTTGTTTCTGGTCAACATGAGTCCAATTTGCTTTGTCAGTTCATCAATGTCTTTTTCATGAGAAGCTGTATTTTTCCTTTTGATTTCAGTTATTTGTAGAGCTAATCTAGCATTTTCAAGCATCAAGTTATGTGCTTCTTGTTTTTCTAAATCCTCTATTTTGGTTTCATAACTAGCTAATTTGGCATTAAGTCTTATATTTCGTTCCTTTAAAAACTTGTTTTCATCTAGTAGTGCTAAACCTATTCTAGCAGCTATCTCTAGTTGGTAGTTTTCATTTTCTCCGTCTACAAAGAGATTATTTTCAATCAAACTTTTCAAGTTCTTTGATTCATTTAGTGGTTCAGCAGAGTTATCTAATTTAGTATCATTGTTGTGGTTATGCTGTAAGCTAATTATGCTGTTTGTAGCTTTACGGAGGGCGTCATTGATTTAAATGGATAACCTTTTGATTTTAGCAAAGACCAGATCTCCTTTGTTAAACATAGTATTTTATCCTCATACGAATAATAATTAGTTTACATATCTGTGCCAAATTTAATTCCAATAGGACCATTTTTGCAGGCGCTATCGTGCTTACAGACGTAAATATATATACAAAAAAGTTCTCGGAATGAATTTTTGTAGACATTTAGTGTGATCGCCAGCGGGAATTTTGTCTTGCAGTAGTTGGTACAACTCCTGAGGAGGACATGTTGGTCCAATGTTGGTAATGGGGGTATAGCTGAATTGCCGTAGTCCAGCATTGGAAAGCATTTTTCACATTCCTGCAAGTCTCCATTGTCAATTTTTGAAAAATGGTATTTCATGAAAAGCTTGTGAACATAAAGTTCTGTGTTTTACTGAAAAATCACCTATTGAGGCTCCTGAGTTATTAATTCAAGCTTATGGAGAAGAGGCAATGAAGAAAAGTCCATTTTATGAATGTCACAAGAACTCCGTGAAGGCCGTGAAAGCATTGAGGATGATCCTCATGGTGGAAGACCTTCAACATCAGGCTTCACAAAAACTTTGAGTGAGTAAAACAAGTTATGCATGAAAATTGGAAATTAACATCAATGAAATAACATTTCAGGTAAATTTATCACATGAAAGTGTTCACACCATCCTTCATGATCATTTGAACATGCATCAAATTTGTTCGCTCAACAAACAAAATCGACAACTTAGACTTGCAGGTAAACTAAAAGCGCTTTCCAATGCAGCACTACAGCAAGTCAGCTATACCCCCACTACCGATATGCCCTGCCCAGTAGAGCATACCAACTACTGCAAGGCGAATTTCCCACTGGCGATCGTGCTCAAAGTCTACAAAAATTCATTCAGGGAACTTTTTGACTGTACCTTGTATATATATGTTTTTTGGTATCTAGGGGCACCAAAACAAAAAGTTAAGATAGTCCCGGCTAAGGTCTTACAAAGAGATCATAAAATAAATTGCTTCCATTTTTGCAAAACAACCAGTTTATTTTATATATAAAATAAAGTAAAATTATAACCACAGAGACATGTCAAGGAATACTCCTAAAAACCATTAAAGAATTCACTTGACACTATCTTACAATCAACAGTCCATTAAGAGTTGGCAAGAAGCATTTTCATGGAGAATGATTCACCGTCATGAGTCATTTCATACAATCACTTTATCTAACACTATTCATCTACATATCACAGCTAGTTCAGACAATTCTCTTCTAGATTGAGATTTAGGCAGACTTAAGTTAAAATGCTTTTCAGAGACTAGATCTCGTTTCACTTTGACAAAACTTATTAAAATGAGTCCACAAATGTCTGTCTGTATTTCGTTTCAAAAGTATTCTTTTTACAATTACAGATTCCAGCTGGTTTTATTTATAGCTGTTATGTTTATTTTGTTTTGATTTGCTGTCCAATATCATTTAAATGGGCTAAGATTAGGCCCGCATTACACTAACAAATATTTTATAAAACATCTTTAACCCTTTTAGTGCCGAGGATCGCTCAAAGCGACGTGCATACTAGGTACCGCTAGTACCGAGGATCGCTCAGAGCGACAATGGGTCCAACTGCATGTAATACCGGGATCGGTCAGGGAGAAGTTTACATTTTTATACATATAAAATATATTTTTTTGTTTCTGCTGGCTGGAATTCGTGCCAAATGCCTTCCTACAATCAAATCTTACGTTTCATGTCACTTTCCTCCTGAACTGTCTTTATGGTCAACCAAAATGACATACTGAAATGCATCAGCTGTTGGTAGACAAATAAACCATGTATTTCGTAAGGCGAAGATGCAAGTTTGTCTATGTAATTTTTAGACTATGTTTTTGTGTTACCTATAGGGTTATTGTTAAAATGTAGTTTGTATATTAATTTTGTGGATCTTTTTAAATGTTAAATGATGTTTCTAATGTAAATATGGAATATGAATACCATTTGAAGCAGGTTGCTTAGTGATGTTGTTCAACTCTGCATTATTGCAAGGTTATCATTTTATTTTGTAAATTCATAACTTTTTGCAGTAAATTGATGTTTTATACATGGTTTTTACTTGTTTTTTTTACGTAGTTTCATACAAAACTATTATAAATTGCATCAGAGTAAAACCTTAATATGCTTTTTTAGTGTAAACAGAAGAAATGAATATGAAAATTTTTTAAATTTATTAACATTTATTTGTACCAGAAACGTGAAATTTGTCTTTCCTCTTGTGATTTTTAAATAGTACAAATACTTAGAAACAAAGAAAAAAGATTTGTTAAAAAATATTAATAAATAAATGTTTAGCCCTCCAGGTATCCATTAAAAGAACCTGGAATGTCCAGCAATTTTTCGCACACATGCAGATTCTTACACAAAATGTTACATATAAAAATTAAAATGTTGACATAATGGTATAAAAGTATACATTTTCTTGAAGTACAGAAAATGGGCTATCTTTTAATATAGAATTTGTTAGCCTTACTGTATGTTATAACAGTTAGGCTATGGGTTCAAATCCAGAAGATGCAAGAAAAAATAAATAACAGTTAGGCTATGGGTTCAAATCCAGAAGATGCAAGAAAAAATAAATTTTTTATGTTACGAGACCTGTAAAATATATTTAGACGTCAATAATCAAAAATCCAAGATATACATTTTGTTTAGAATTTAATAAGGAACAAGAAAATATATAATGTTATGGAGTTTGTATAAAAAATTGAAATAAATGCAGGAAAAACGAGAAAAATGTACCCGAGAAAAATCCCTAGGCCTATGTATTCTAATGAGGTTAAGGCACTTTTGCAATTTGGGCATAAGTCAATATTACTTTCAACACTATCTTCATCAAGGTCACTAAATGTATTCTTTATTAAATCTCTAAAGTCACTGGATCGTTAATCACTCATATTTAATGATTAAAAGCAATCCACAACACTAAAACAACAAACGACATCATTCACAGTGTAAACAAACATAAACATCTGGAAAAAGATTAAAGCTGTAAAAGAATTAGTTCGCCAAGTGGCGAACATTTATAGTTGCCATGAAGCCAAGAAACCTCTAATCATTTTGGTATGCTCGATGGCCCGAAACGATCGATCGTAAGCTAAATATTTTCGCTGACAGTGACGTGTGCGGCATCGCCCGAAATCGGGCGATTGACACTCGGCAGCCAAAAATGATCGCCCGAAATCAGGCGATTGTCACTTGGAGGGTTAGTGAATTTTTTCCCATACGCTTATATTTTTGCTAAAAAAAGGCCTGGCACTTCTTGCAGGTAACAATGAAAAAAGGTCCGGCACTTTATGTACCCACATTAATTTTTTTTACACTAGCAGGCTTGATGCCTTTGATATATAATTCTGAATAATTAATTTTTTGCTCCGGCACTTAAAGGGTTAACAAAAGATTTCACTAACCAATCAAAATTCAAATTTTGTTTTGAAATTCAGCTGGCTTCAGTTTTGGTTGCTCAAATCAGATCTTTTATAAGATATTTGATAGCGTAATGCGGGCCTTAAACTTTGAGGACCTCTCATGGGTTCCCAGGACTAAACATTGACTTGAGACCCTAAAAAGGCTATCAAGACATTAACGACAGTTACATCGTTAATATTGTCCCCAAACGTTGGCCTTTTTTAAGATACCTTTGGAAAAAACATTAGGAAATATTTTAAAATGACTGATAAATAAGTTAAGTTTACAAACAAGTTGACTTTGTTGTATTGATTAACACTCCCTCAAAACCTTGTTTGCTGCAAAGTATCAACTGAGCGATCTGTTACGTTACCTTGCATTTAATGACTAGCTGATTGTAATTGATTGTAGCAGCTGATTATCGGAATAAAAGTAGCAATTTATTCTTTCAATGCAAATATTAAAATTTGATAGAAAAAAATTTGAAGGAGAGAATATATTTTAGTTATCATGAAAAAACTAACCCAATTTTTAAGCAGAACAATATTGAGACCACAAATCACTAATGATATCAAGATATCATCCGCAAATTCATGCCCCAGAACCTTTCACAACATATGACACTTATTAACAGAGTCATTCATGACTGATATTACAGAACAGCTTTGAAAATTACTTTTCAAAAATAAATTCTAATACAAATAACAGTAGGTAGTTTGAAAAACATAAGAAATAAAAAACTGTTTTTTTAAAACTTATCAAAGTAGGCTAACTCAGAAAAAATTGGTTTGTAACAAACTTGCCAAAATGCAGCCACAAAAAATACTCAAACATTTATGCAAGCCGGATGATCCGCAAGATTCTGAGAAAGAGATTTATGATATCCAAATAAAGACACAGGGCAGCAAACACGTATTCCTCTGGAGAGATGGAGAGCTTATGTTTTCCTCCAATGATGAGTTGCGTATCGTGAATCAACAACAGAGAGTAGATGAATGCTCCAAAGCCGGCAATCGCAAGATGCATTGTGCGATTGTAGGGGAAAAACCACGAGGATATCCCAACAGTGGCCAGGATCAGCAACAGAACAAGCAGCGCACCGTGACACATGGTGAAGTCTATCTTGGTCTGCCAGGCAAAGATGGTGAGTCCCACAGTAACAACAGTGCATATTGCCAAGGCCATGTACACCTAGAACCAACAGAAGAGCACCATGACACATGGTGAAGTCTATCTTGGTCTGCTGGGCAAAGATGGTGAGTCCCACAGTCACCACAGTGCATATTGCCAAGGCCATGTACAACTAGAAGCAACAGAAGAGCACCATGACACATGGTGAAGTCTATCTTGGTCTGCCAGGCAAAGATGGTGAGTCCCACAGTAACCACAGTGCATATTGCCAAGGCCATGTACACCTAGAACCAACAGAAGAGCACCATGACACATGGTGAAGTCTATCTTGGTCTGCTGGGCAAAGATGGTGAATCCCACAGTCACCACAGTGCATATTGCCAAGGCCATGTACACCTAGAAGCAACAGAAGAGCACCATGACACATGGTGAAGTCTATCTTGGTCTGCCAGGCAAAGATGGTGAGTCCCACAGTCACCACAGTGCATATTGCCAAGGCCATGTACACCTAGAAGCAACAGAAGAGCACCATGACACATGATGAAGTCTATTTTGGTCTGCCGGGCAAAGATTGTGAGTCCCACAGTCACCACAGTGCATATTGCCAAGGCCATGTACACCTAGAACCAACAGAAGAGCTCCATGACACATGGTGAAGTGTATCTTGGTCTGTCATGCAAAGATGGTGAGTCCCACAGTCACTACTGTTCATATTGCCAGGGCCACGTACACCTAGAACCAACAGAAGAGCACTATAACACATGGTGAAGTGTATCTTGGTCTGTCAGGCAAAGTTGGCGAGTCCCACAGTCACCACAGTGCATATTGCCAAGGCCATGTACACCTAGAACTTTTACACAGCTGTTTACATTTCTGTGTTTGAACGGTGAATCTGTAGTGCAGTAACTTATATTCACACTTGAAGAAATCATGCCTGATTTTGAATACCCATCAACATTTGAAAATATACACTTATTATTTTAATTGACAAAAATGGTGTAATTTTAAAGATATTAAGTAGTTATTTACATCTACACCAATTAAAAGTAATGGTTATCAAACCTCTTCTTTGTGGGAGGCGGCGCACACAACTCCAAGAAGAAAACTAAAGGCCAAAGTGAAAATTCCCAGGAAAATGATATTGGCTGGAGCATGGCGTCGAACGTTGGTAGAGCAAAGCAAGACTATCACCGTCACTATGGCGACCACAGCTCCAGCCAGAATACTGAAACAATATAACACTCACATTACTCATGGTGCAACTTGCACCATTACAATTTTTTCTTAAAACAGGTAAAAAATTAGAAATGATTCTTGTTTTTAGAGATTTTTGGAGATAAAAATTATTTAACTACTATGCGGCAATTAGGTATTTTTTCCCAAGAAAGAGTCATTTTAATTTCAAGGGGCTTTGCATTAATGTATGCAGGGGATGATTGTATGTGTACCATTGCACTAGAGATAGGAGTGATGGACACCCAAAAATTCTTTAGTCAATAAATACATCAGCTTAAACTAAGGGGCCAGACAGCAGAGCTGCACTGATGGCACTTGACAGCTAGACATCACCTCTAAGGCAGTTTGGGGCTGTCATCAGGCCATGAAAACCCTGGGAGAGAGCAATAAGGTAATACTTAGTTGGGTTCCAGGGCTCAAAGGAATTGCGGGCAATGAGGGAGCTGACATGTGGGCAAACAGAGGAGCTGACAACCCACTCATTGGTCCGGAGCCTACGTGCGGTGTTGCCTACAGCACAGTACGTAGCACAGTGCGGGAGGAGGAAGAAACAGCCTTCCACGTGCTATTTGAGTGCCCAGCCCTATAAGGTCTGCGCACTAGACTCCTTGGCCTACCAATGAGTGACCTAGGGGAAGAACAGGTAACCATCGTCAAGATCTCAAGGTTTGTTAAGGACCTGGGATTTGACGGAGAGTGAGGAACTGTGTCTGAGGGTGCACTATAAGCTATTTTAGCTGCGTTGCAACACCATGGTCAAGCGAAGCCATTGCCCTCTTCAAATAAAAAAATACCCCCGTTGCAGCAGACGTGCATACTCAGCGAATTTCAAATGCAAAACAACATATTTCAATCCAACACAGCGAGATTTGACATGTTTTGGTAAGCCCCATAAGAATAACATGGCGAATGAGTATGCAGGTTTGCTGCTACAGGTATATAAAAACTGGGTAGTTTTAATTCAATATTTAATAGATCTGAACTAGAAGAAGCCATTTACCAAGTTTTATCAAGATATGTTGAGTAATAAGCAAGATATACAATTTTACTTATTTCCCATAAGGTTAACATTGGGACAACGTACTGTGTTTACCACTTTCAATATCTCGGTAACCAATGGACATAGAGCAGTGATTCAAGATACTCAATTGTTTGTTTTTTTGAGCTGAATTCATTGGTGCCAACAAAAATTCGGTAAATTTAATTTTTCTGTGTAAAAATTGAAAAAAACCCATTTTGGGGGTGTTTTTCCCCCTTTACCCCCCCCTTCCGGTGGTCCGATCGGACTGGTTCACGAACTCGTCCGAGTGATTACCACTTTACACGTCTATACCAATTTTCATTAAGATTGGACCACTTTTACGGCCACTATCGTGCTAACAGACACATACATATATATATAGATATCTATATATATATATATATCTATGTCTATATATATATATATATATGTATATAGATATATATATCAAAAAATTCAAACGAATGGTGTTTTTTTGCTTCTGGTGGCCCCAAAACGAAAAGTTATCATGGTCTTGGGCTGGGGTCTTACCATGAGACCTACGGTAATAGCTTCTTCCCTATAGAAATTCGCTAAAACTTAAAATAATTATAAAACAGTTAAAGAACAAATGACAACCTTAAGGTCATATAAATTTTGAAATAGTGCCAAGTAGAAACTTAACAATCAATGTTTAGATAGGTCAAATTGTAATTATACATGTACCAGTTTTGAAGTTGGTGTTAGTATGTAAGGTGGTTTTCAAGTTACTTTAACTCATGTAACAAATACATATGGACTAAAAGATAGATAACTCGTAAATGAGCACCTTGAATACGGCCCTCGGCGTATTCAGTTGTTCTAAGACTACCCACCACCCTTCGAGTAAAAGCATGCATTTGCAACATTTTAGGATGTCATGGACCTTTAAGTCTTCAGAAACCGGAGATTAGATCCGAAACCAAAGTGACATCTGTTGTGTTAAAATTGACATCTTATACTGTAAACTTACAATGGTCCTCCATATTTGTAGACGTACAGCTTCACAGGTTCAACAAACATGAATATGGACACAAAACCGAGAGATATCAGGAGTTGAATCATCAAAATCCCATACACTTTTCTGAAAAAACAAAAACAAAAATATATTAAATGTCATGTTTAATCTTTAATCTACAAATGACTTTTCTACCATTAACTATTGTAACTCTTACAAACTGAAAAAATAAAACAACCACCAAGGACGTCTGGCCAGTTTGCCGAGGGGCCCCGTGGCCAAGGATGGAGGATAATTCAATTATATTTAATTTCATTTGTATTATTTTGTGGTTGTCTAGCAAAATAATATAAATTCCGATAAGAACGTAGACATAAACAATCATATTAGAAACCATTCAGTTTTTCCATTTCAATGTTTAAAATAGTATGACTAAAATTGCAATTTACTGTTGGGGAAAAAGTATAGTCCCCTAAGTTTGAAAGCCAGAAACGGATCATGCTACTGAGCTAAAACAAAAATTAAATGAGAGCTTACTTAAATAAATATTGTGTAATGTCATAAAAAAAATTGAGCAAGCAGAAAAAACATTACAGTTTTTTTTTAGACAGAAAAAGAAAAATGGGGTGACAAATCCTATTCAATTTTTGACTATGTGTCGAAATGTCTGAACATCGATATGAGAACAGTAAAGAGGTATGCTTCAGACAGCAGCGAGAACATATTGAGGGGTACACAACCTGCGAAGAAGGCGAGAATTCCTGTAGAACATCCAAAAATAAGCGTGGACCAGTTTACTGTCAATGCGATTAGCAGGTACATCCATGAGTTTTACAGTGGAACCTCGATATATCGAACTTGAGGGGGAAAGAAAAAACTTCGATATATCAAGGATTTTGATTTAACGAGGTTCAATATATCAAGGTGATTTCTGCCTGACTTCAATATATCGAGGTTTCCAAATATACTTGGAATAAACAGGAGAATAAAGGCGCCAACGTAAAATTAACAATTACTTTTATTAATTCAACGAATAAATTACAAATTATATTGTAAAATAATTGTAAATGTACAGTATTAAAGGTAAAAGTAAAGAAAGTCAAGCTAAAAATACAGTCGATCCCTTCCGAGTTCATTTTTGAGTGAATAAGGTATAGGGCAAACGAATATCGATCAAAAGTCAAGGTTACGCAGCCGCCACGCGACGTAGCGAAAAGTATTTACTGCGCAAGTCATTGGTCCACGAAAAATGAGAATGACGACACTGCCTTGCGAGCTCATGATTGGTTGGAGGTTTGGTTACCATGGCAACCTGTGTGGACGCTCTGTGATAACAGTGTGGAGGGGGGGGAGAGTGAGACAGAAAGAATGAAAGTAAAATAGAAGAACGAAAATTAAGAATATGACAACAAAACGAACGGGTGGCTTATGACCGCCTGAGCTCTAATCTAGATAAAAAACGAGTGCGAAGTGAAAATGGACAACAGCGCTACTGTATTCACTTTTTGTACTGCATACTTCTAAACTTAAATTAAATTCAGATAACCGAACACGCTGAAAAACAAAGAGAATTGAGTTCTACTGTACTTTAACCTAACTTAAAATTAAAACTAGAGTTATTCTAGAAAAAATCTTTTATAACAAATAGTGGCTACATAAGAAATATAGACAAAAATAATAAACGAACGAAAAATAAACAAAATTCTCTCACAATAGGTATGAAATAAAAAAACGGGACTTCTATGAATATGAAAAAATTCCTGACAAGAAATGTACTTACGAAAAATGAACGGAAACTGCTCACTAAAATGGAATTTAAAAACGCTCAATTAAAACGTGTTTCTTACTACCGCATTAAAAAAATTAAGAGCATTTTGGAAAAAACTCAGAAATTTCAGTTTGTCTACCTGACATTGTTGCCTTATCCAAAGCGTCATCTAAAACAGAAATCGACTGTATTACTCGGTCACACATGGAGGTCTTCTTTTGGAAAAAGTTCCGTAGAAGGTTGATTGCGCCTCGTGCTTCACGGAGGGTGGGGTCCGGCTGTGGGTCGGGTAGCTCGGCCTCGCTGTCATCATCTTCGTCGACGGCTCCTTCTTGTGTTTCTTGAGAAACTGATGCGATTATATCTTGGTCTGTCAGTTCTCCACAAACTGCCAGATCGTCGTCAAAGTTAACGAACTCCTCAAAAGTGAGTCCCTCGACATCCAATGATCTCGTGACCTCATTCCACCGTCCTGGAGTGTCGTTAGATGGTGTATTGTCATTTGACGGCTCATCTACAACACTACAGTCCTCATCTTCTTCTGCTTCCTCCTTGAATCCACTCTTCTTGAAACAGTAGTTTTTTCACTAACGTTTTCCCACGCCTTCGATGCCATCCACATTGCATCTAGGACGTTGATTTTCGTTGGATTTTTCGCTTCTAAATCTTGAAGAAACTGACAGACGACTTCTTTCCTGTACATAACTTTAAAGTTTTTTATTATGCCTTGATCAAACGGCTGTAGCTTTGAGGTCGTATTAGCTGGTAAGAACTCAATTTTTATATTCTTAAGTTTTGGGATATCCCCGTGGGCCGTGCAGTTATCGATAAACATAAGAATTTTCTTTTTCTTTTTCTTCATTTGTTTATCGAGGTCGCTTAACCATTTTCCAAAGATTTCCGACTTCATCCATGACTTTGGATTCGCCGTATATTCCATGGGAAAACTTTTAATCCCCTTAAAACATCGAGGATTCATCGCCTTTCCAATCATGAGCGGCTTTAGTTTAACGGTACCAGTCTGATTAGCGCCCAGTAGCACTGTGACACGCTGTTTGCTATTTTTCCCACCGTGGCATGGGTCTCCTTTCAACGTTAACGTTTTATCGGGGAGGCACTGATAATACAGGCCGGTTTCATCTGCGTTGAAGATATCTTCGGGTTTGTATCCCTTAGTTAAATCGGGTAGCTTCTCACACCACTGGGTGCACACCTGGTCGTCTACACTAGCACTTTCACCAGTAATCTTCTTAAATACGATTTCGTTTCTTTTCTTAAAGTTTTAAAAGTTTTTAAAGTTTTTTTTTTAAAGTCTTAAAGCCGTTACTTGCGCGGAAGTTAGTTTTCCCTAGTTGAACCGCAAATTCTGTCGCTTTTTCTTGAAGAATTGGTCCACTAACGGGAAGGTTTTTATCTCGGCACTGTTTTAACCACTGAAGAATACACTCTTCTATTTCTCTGCATTCTGGGCCCTTAACTCTCTTGGACAAAGATGGCTGGCTCTCGTACTTTTCTTTGTTTTTCATTATGGTTGAAAGAGTACTGGCTGGAACACCAAATTCCTTTGCGATGTCATTTTTTTTCTTGCCTCCGGCGTTTACGGCCTCTATTAACTTTTTGTTCGTAAGATAGAGTTTTCCGTTTTGCCATTGCACTAAGGAGGGAAGTCAGCCACACCGTTCACTCACGTTCACACGCACACGATTTTATACGGTACGGACTAACGCACTTACGTACGCACAAGCGGTTTGTCACAGTCTTAAACTCGCAGATCTTTACCACGCAAAGAACGACACGAGACTGATGTGCAGCGGGTACCGAATTTGCGAAGTTTAGGGTGAAACAAGTACGGACGTGCTCAGGTCATTGACTTTATGCGTTGATCGTGGGAAAACAATAATTCGATATATAGAGGTTGCCCAACGAAAACTTCGATATATAGAGGTAACAATCTGTTAAAATGAGCTTTGAAATTTAGAAATATCGAGGTTTTCACGGCGACTTCTTCGATTTATTGAGGTAAAAAAAGGGAGGTAAGTATAGGGAAATTCAAGGGGAATGAAAAATGTTTGATATATCAAGGTTTTCGATATATCGAGGTTCGATATATCGAGGTTCCACTGTATTTGAACTGAATGTTTCCAACGATTGAGAAAAGAAAATATTCCAGATTTTCCATTCGTGACGACAAGGAAGCTGCGGAATTTTGTGAGGGAAATTGGATTTTGCTTCAAGAAACTAAACTGGAAACCAGTTTTGATGGAATCTGTTTCAGTCCCAGCTTCCAGGGATGAATTTTGAAGGAAGATTCGCTTTTACGCACTGAATAGTAAAAGATTTTTTGCAAAGACAAAACCTGGTGTGGACAAAATCATGCTACGCATTATAGGTGGCACGAAAAATTATGAAAGCTTTGAACTCAACAAAATACGATCAATTCTGAGGGTCAGTGTCAGAAATACTTTATCAATGATTTATAACATAACAGATATATAAATACAGAATAGTGTCAATTATCAACTAAATACTAGCCTAAAAAAATAAAACTAAAAACAAAACAAAATAAATTTGCACTTAAATGTTCACCAATATATTCTTCATATGAATAAAAAGATTTTTCAACCAAAAACAGTTTAAGTTTCTTTTTAAATAGCTTTATGTTTTCTATTGCGAATATTTCTTTTGGAAGGTGATATAAAAATCTGGTCCCTGCAGCAGTAGGCTTTTTGTTATAAAACTCCAGCCATGACCTCGAATGGCTGGATAATTTTTATGTCGTGTGTTGTAGTTATTATTTATTCCTAAAATCGGCAATGCATCAGAGGATATTTTGACACTCATTGTGGTTTTTAAAATGTTCAGTCCAAATACAGTGAGGATATTAAATTAAGAAAAATGTGATTTAACGGATTCATTGGGGCCTAAATTTAACATAATTCGGATAGCTCTTTTTTGGAGAACTAATATACTATCCAAATTTTGAATATTGGTAGCACCATATAACCATTGATTTTACACATCTAGATCGGACGAGGTATTGTTGGCATTGAACGAGCCACAACTGGCGCGCTCCAGCGTGAAGGACATGGAACTAGCCGCTCTTGGCGACGTGACAGGTGGCGGGCTGTGGCAGGGATGAGAACTAATGGCGGATTCGTACGTTAGACGGCTGCGTCATTATGGCGACTGGGCTCTCGACTCCTTCCCCTCCCCGCACCCGCCCCGCATCAACGTCCCGCCCTGCCGCTCATATTGGCCGTGTCGCCGACGCCGCAAATCCGAGTTTTGGCGAATTACGAGCAACAAAAAATTTTGTAATATTGTAATTCATAATTACTAACGTACAATAAAATTATATTTACCTATATAATCTATTTTCAAATGTACATTATTTCCCAGTTACATTCAAACGAGATTTTTTACATAGATTTGAAGAGGTCAAAACGCTATTAAGCTATTTCCGTACAATGCTGTTTTTACTATTGAATATGAAAACACGCTGTTGAGATAATTGTAATATTTCGATAATTTCATGCAAAGCTTAGTTACCTACAGGAAAATCATATACTGTTATATTTTAAATTGACTATATTTTACTCATACATAATCGTTTATTGTTAATAATTAATCTTTAATCATTTTTACTATTAAAAGCTTACAATTAAGGTTACAATAATTTAAGGCGAATTAATTTGTCTTCGAACGCTTGTCGAGGAAATTTTTTCAACGATATGGCCGGGGTTTTTTACCACATCAGGCCACCTGCGAGGCTTGTAATCTTAGCCCAACGTTGCCAAAAAACACTCTCATTGCTCAGACTGTGTTTGATAGCCATCCATTGATCTGCTTATTTAAACAAGGGTTTTGACTCCTTATGTGGTTTATTAATCTCATTCCCTTTATTTTACATTCTAAACATCAGTAAATAAAAGACATCTGTCCAGAGGCGGATTTGGAAATTTGCCGCCCCTAGAAAATATTTTTTCTCCGGCTGGATTAGGCAAATACCCCACTGTGCGGCGGCCGCGGAGCAGAGCGCGCTGATGGTCTGGAAAGGGTAGCAACCCAGCAAGCTCACCTGACGGCGCCAGCGGGTGCGGCAACTTCAAACGATCCCGTCATCCGCTACGAATGCCACTAACCCCAGAGCTGACGACTGACAACTTGGGGGCAAATTCGATCGCGTCTCGAAATCCCGCAATCTGTTTTCGGGAGTACTTGTGACAAAATACATATTTTACAAACACTAATGACAGTGCAAAAATAATTTTGTGCAGATAATAAATACTCCACCTCTGCTTTTGTCTGAAGAATTAATAAATCATTAACTTTGGAGCTATTTCCATATAAAACAAGCCATATCTAAAAATTGAATGAAAAATATGTAAATCCAACCCTGCATCTGTCCGGCTACTATTCCATTAGGCTAATTGTTAAGTATTTATTTATTTTTCAACCTCAAAATTTTCCCGCCCCCCAACATCTTTCATGGCTCAATTTGCACCATGGCCCTCCCTGTGAGCACCCCTGTTCTGAAAGGACAAATCTTTAAAAGTACTCCATTATCACTAAGGTAAATGTAGTGATTAACTCCGCAAGGAGCGTTGAGGTGGCATCCCATATCAGAACAACTTGCGCGCGCATCTCAACACATGGTCTGCTTTATTTGCAGTCATATGTCTATGTCATTCTAACAACGTTTTGTGGTGTATTAGATGTGCTGTTATTGTTCCCTGACTTTACTTAAGTTATATGTGAATATAGTGCGAGTTTCATGAAAAAGCCTCCAACGATATCTTAAGGTAAGAACAAAGAAACGATTAATTTGTTAAGTTCATTAAAGTGTAGCCTTTTTAAGTTAATGTTGTTTATGGCTGCCCACGGTGTTCAGGGTGACGAAGAGAGAATTGGAAAATTGTATATAGGCCTACTTTTTTTATTATAAAAGAGGCGACAGAAACGTGCTGATAGCGATAGCATTACTTTGTGTAGTGCGGGTTGACTAGTAAAATTATGCAGGTGCCAAGTGCAAATTCCTAGTGTACAATTCCACAGAGAATAATTTAAAAAAAATTGGTTTTGACTTGTTGAGTAATAATACTGTATAAGGTATCCACAGGCCTAAAAGTTAACCGCATATTCAAATATGTAACATTTAAAATGAAACAAAATTTAAAAATTTTGACAAACACTCTGAAATTTTAAAACTGCTTATAGGTGAAAGTAAGAAATTGAACAAACATTGTACCTATTTATTATTCCAGAGTATTGGTTGTAAAATAAATTTGTTGACTCACTTTAAATATATAAAATTAACATTATCTATATTAGCTTAACCCATGACAGGATAGCTGTAAGAAAAGTCAAGTTTTTTATGGACCAGTTGTGTTGATTTAACTTTAAGGTATAATTCCAAAGAAGTTAAATCTCTCATTACCGTTTTGGAAGCCTCCCATGTTTTCATTTGGGAATTTTTCTTACTTAACAAAAGCCATGCTATGATAAACAGTCTGCGCGCGACCCTAATCCCGGGCTTTCCGGGCCTAGTGACAAATCCAGCACTGTATACAACTCAAATTGTCATTGGTTTATAGTCATACGTTTAGAAGGGTAGGATTTTCCCATTGGAAATAAGTTTATAAATTATTTAGAAAAGTAACAAGCAGAGCGTAATGTTCCCGAGCTATTCCCAGATTATAAACTTGTAATTTAATAAAATGTAAATATAAATCAGCATTTATGCTATTTTCATAATTTGCCTTCCCAAAATAAAAGTTTTTGATTGTTTACGCCATAGCTTTTTTGACAAACGGGGCCGCTCAGCGCCCCCTTTGGCGCCCTTCAGACCCTGGCGCCCTAGGCGGTCGCCTAGTTCGCCTATATGGTAGAGCCGGCCCTGAATTAGTGTCTCGAAAATTAACAGATCTAATTTTTAATTGTAATATTTTTAACTATTTTGTTTTTGTTATTTTATGAACCTATAATACTGTAAAAAATATTTGTATCGAAAATTTTTTACAATTTTTTTAATCGTAGGTATTTACAATGGAGGGACATGAAGATGATTGTAAAAAAAAGAGCAAAAATCGAAATAAGTGCCATTTTACTGGTTGTTCAAGATCAAAAGCAAAATTTCCAGAGCTCCATTTCTTTTACTTTCCAATAACTAGAAAGGACATTAGCGACAAATGGGTGAGTAATTGTGCCAATGAAGCACTTGAGTCAATAGAAAGAAGCAGTTTGAAATGGAGAGTTGTCTGTGAAAAGCACTTCACACAGGATTCTTTCACTAGCGTAATGAAAACTAAGCTTACCAAAGAAGCTGTCCCAACAATATTTGTGGACGATGAGGAAGTTGGGGTTTTCGAGACGGGATGTCTTTCACCAATAGCTGGACCATCAACCGTGGAAACAATAGAAAATAATAGTTTTGTCCAAATCACCCCGACAACAAGCACCCCCATCCAAACAACTCCAAAATCAAAAAAAGAACTTTTTGTAAAGACTCCAAGTCCAATCCGGACGCCCGTTTACAAGAAGTTAAAAAGCGTAAGAGGCCGAAAACCAACACCTAGAAAAATCATAACACCTGGGTAAAAGAACCTGATTAATAAGTTAAGGCAGGCAGTGTCACTAAAAAACAGATACCGCTAATCCTTGAAGAGACTGACATCAAAGAAGGAAGAAAAATTAATATCGAAGTCTTCATTAATATTGGGCATGAAAGCCTATTTGCCCCCTGCAGTCTCCGAATTTTTCACAATGCAAATAAATCATTGTGACAAAAAATATCTTGGACTCCCGAGGAAAAGAAACAGATTTTAAAATGGAGGTACAAATCACCATCGTTATATAACCAAATGCGGCATGATGGCTTCGCATTACCGGCTTCAAGAACAATTTCTAGATGGCTAGAAGTTGTTAATATGAAAACCGGTATGTGTGAAAACATAATGAAACAAATCGCAGTGAAAGTAGAATGTATGTCTGAATTTGAGAAGAAAGCAGTCCTACTTTTAGATGAAATGGCCTTTAAGAAAGGCTTGGAATATAATTCCAAAATGGATGCTGTCGAAGGTAAGAAAATGAAATGCTTGATGGAAAATATCCTCTCTGTTTATTCGTATACTGTTTAGGCCTAATACAAAAAGTAACTTTAAAACTTATACTGGCTGTGATTAGGCTACAATAAATTTAATTCAAGACAACCGTAAATAACCGTTTTCCTCCTAATAGGCGTAATCTATCTATTATTAGTAGTTTCAATTCTACGTAACCATTTGTACAACAAAAATTCAATGTAATTTATAAAATCTAAATACATTTTAAAAGTTATCTCCTTAACATGTATATTTAAAAAAATTATAACTTATTAAATTTTAGAGCAAATAAAATCGTTTTAATAACTAAATTCATAAAAGAAATTATCTTTTCAAAATTTTACCATTATATTTATTACACTTTGTTTTTGTTGGCAAACCATAATACATGGTAATTGGATAACTTTTGCTATAAAAAAATGCACCCTCGTACCCAACTCGACGCTCAAACCTAAATGAAATCATTGAATATTTTTAAAAACTGGGGAAAGTACAGTACATAGAACAATTTTGCGTTGGGTAGAAGTTTTGTTATCGTCCAGGCATCTTAAAGCTATGTAACCCATTGGAGTGTACTATATTATCAAAGTGAATTGTCTGTTAGATAATATTGTTAAAAAGATACATATTATTTTTCATGTACAATTTTATAATTAATTTCGTAATCAATAATTTTTGAGAATTTAATTGTTGTTCTATTTTTTAAACATGTTTAGTAGGAGATTTTTACACAACGTTTTTATAATAGAATTTGAAATAAGGTTACTTATTATTGAAATGAATTATTTGTGAGTTTCTACTGGCGAAACAAATCAAAAGTAATAAAATTAATATAAATATTAAAAGGAATTATTAGTGATTTTTTAACCAACGAAAACATAACAAAATAAATTATCATACTAGTTAATTGTATTTACTTATTTTTAAAGTTTTGAAATCAGGTTTTGACGTTATTCCTAATTTTTTAAATATATTTTCAGGTGTACTAGATTTGGGTGAAGGTGGCAGGAAACGCACTCCAGGTTCGAATGTACTGGTTGTTATGGCGAGAGGATTGATCCTGAAGTGGAAAATGCCAGTTGCGTTTTATGTGACCAACAAAAACGTAACCGCTGCAAACATGACAGAAATTATCCCGAACTGTGTAAATGCCTTGCAGACAGCCGGTCTTGATGTCAAGGCGGTTGTTTGTGACCAAGGCTCTACCAACAGAAAAGTAGGTAAACACCTAGGGATTTCCACCTCAAGCCGGAAGTTTCAGAATGGCAGCAAAGACGTGTATTTGATATACGATTTCCCTCACATTGTCAAATGCATCAGAAACAATCTAATGAAGAAGGACAAAGAAGGAAATTATGTGGGCCAAATAACATCCTCTTGTGGCACCGCAGACTGGAGACATGTCGTTGCATTTTACAACATCGACAGGTCTTCAAGCTCTGCTAGAGCTGCGCCGAAACTGTCAGAAAAACATATTTACCCGAATCAGTTTGAGAAAATGAGTGTCAAACTAGCGACACAAGTATTCAGCCACACGGTCGCGTCAGGCATGGAAACAGCAATAGAAACTAAACAGCTGCCAATAGAGGCGAAAGAAACAGTGTTATTCATAGCGAAAATGAATGATATCATTGATTCAATGAATAGCACGTCGAAGTTCCACCCAAATCCAAACAAATGCGCCTTGACGGAGTCCGATGATCCGCTACTAAGGCAATCTATGAAAACCATTGAAAGCGGTATCATCTGGGCAAAGACTTGGCGAATGGCGAACGATTCACGCCCGCCATCATTTTTTGGACTTGTCCACAGTCTGACAGCTACTCTCGAGCTGTGGAGAGATTTGAAGGCGGAGGGCGTTCTCTATTTGATGACCAATCGCCTGTGTCAAGATCCTCTCGAGAACGAGTTTTCCATCGCAAGAAATAAGGGCGGTTACAATACAAACCCAACAGCGAGGACATTCAGACTGAACTTTCAACACCGGCTCCAGTCTGCTCTTATGATTCCTCCCGCCGGCACTAATTGTCAACCCGATGAGGACGAGCTTCTCACCTCGGTCACTGGTGATACATCAAGTTTCTCTGACACAAATAGGCCCAACCTGTCAGGAGTGTCCGCATCTACAAATTATACTACTGAAACTTCAGCCGAAGGTATGTAATGTATGGTGGGCTGTTTCATTTTTCACTGTATAATGTACCGTGTTTGAAATAAATGTATCAAATACTTTTAAAATACTTTTATAATAAATATAAAATACACGCTTACAGACAGGAAACGAGGCCTTGACCCGTGATAATATAAACATAATCATAGTCTTCATGCAAAAACAAAAATTATTTGTATTAGAGATAAATGTGCAATCAAGCAAGCATAAGTAAACAAACACGCACGGGCGATAACATTGCTCATATAGGAGAATAGGATTTTAAATTTTTTTTGAATGCCATGCTTTGTCCGAATTAGTAATTTGCGCATTAATGTACTATTTTTAATTATTGCTTGCGGCTTGAAAAAGCTAAAAAGAGCTCTTATTACTTGCTCATATAAGAGTATAGGATATTCTGATCTTTAACATAAACATATGCCAACAATAGTCATTTTGTTACAACAGGTGATGATTTGAATGAAGAAACCGAAACTGACGATGATTTGGCTATTGACGACCCACATGTGTTCCAAGATGATAGTGTGTCTCTTGAGGATTGCTCGATTAGGTAATTTATTTTCTAACTATTACATCACCACATTCAAACCAATTAATTGAAATCATTTTCACCACTTATGAATCTAATTGCGAATGAAACCGTGAACATGCAAAATTAACGAACGTGTCTCTTATGCAACATCTCTTCCCCCACAGTGCCGGAAAATGTGACGTGTCGGATCGGGGACTAGAACCCAGTCAGACTCATTTATTGGGTTGTTTCTTGTGTGAAATTAAAACAAACGAAATGACCTAGGCCTACTCAGTTAAAAAAATATTTCTTACAACACAATAACAGACTTTGTGTACTTTCTAATACTTTTTATTTATTTTATTTTATTTTAATTTATTTAATTTTTTATTATTTCAGATATTTTGCTGGCTATGCAGTGCGTTGTTGCATACATATATTCTCTTGTGAGGATTGTAAAAGCGAATTGTTAAAGCAAACGGCAGATTCAAGACCTGATGAACTGCTTATTACAAACAAGGAGTGTCATGATAAGCCTACATCAGGATATTTGACATTGCCAAGTGACTCGACAACCCGAGCAGCAAAAGTCATCCTGTCTGTCTTCAATAAATTGTTTACAAAAAACATCCACATTGTAGGGTTAAAAAAGAAAATAGTACTGAAATGTAAACAATGGCTGTACAAACTAGAAAAAGATTGGATGAGAGCAGGATCTCCTTGCAGCAGTCACCGCAATTTTTTTATTGATAAATTGGTCACGGCGATGCTAAAGAGGAAGTGTCAAGAACTATCGAAAGACCTCAGGCAACCTTCGGGAGGGAAACAAGACGGGTTTTGGCGTAAAGTCCAAAACTTGAAAAATAATTGAAAGTAAGTAAATCATTAGTTTTACAATGAAATAGCTAATATATTTGTTAACAGCTTACGTCGCGTCGTTTATTCAAACAGATCTTCATTTTTGCATTCTTCCCACTGAAATTAAATATATCGTGGGAAAATTGCAAACAAATAAGAGGAAGACGGAAGATATCAACAAAAATACCCCCCGTTGCAGCAGACCTGCATACTCAGCGAATTAAAAGTGTCAAAAAAATACTTCAATCCAATGTAGCGAGATAATGACATGTTTTCGTGATCTCCATAAGAATAACATTGAGAATGAGTATGCAGGTTTGCTACTACAGGCAAGTTAAAACTAGATGGTTTAATTTCAATATTTCGTGGATCTTATCTAGAAAAAGCCATATACCAAGTTTTATCAAGATAAATTCAGAAATAATGAAGATATGAATTTTTTTTAGCCCATGAGGATAACATGGGGAATGAGTATGCAGGTTTGCTGCCACAAAAATGGAAATTGCGGTGATTTTAGACTAAAATACATTAAATCTCAAAAAAAAGTTATAATGGTCTCGGGCTTAGGTCTTACCATGAGACCTACGGTAATAGTTTCTTCCCTATAGGGGAAATTCGCTAAAACTAAAATTTTGTATTGTTAAAAGTGATCAGCTATAAGAATAAAATAATATAGCATATTCCGCCCATAAGACAGTTGTAATTTTTAGTATTATACCTATGAACGGCCTCGGGCACTTTATTTGCCTCAGACTATAACTTTTAACATTCTTCCCAGACATTATATTTTAAGGAAAAAACATGACGGAGTTTATTGAGATACCTAAATCATTTATTTTGTTTTTTGAAGTAGGCTGTCAGAGGAAAAACACCGCTCATTGTAAATACTGTAAATAACACTTTAGCTAAGAAACATTATTAAATAAGATGACATTTATGAAGTATTGAGAAATGTTAAAGGAGGTGAGTTATTTTTTTTATCCCTCTATCTGTATAATTATTGGCTTATTAAAATTACAACTTATTAAATCATGGTAGCGTAATATGGTAACGGTAGTAGAATAAGAAAAATCCTCGCAAGGTTAAGAATACAACACATCGAGTACGGTCAGCGTTATTTTTATACGTTCGTAACCATCACAGGATTAGATCAGTCGATATCCCACGAAGTATGCAGCAGTAGGTTAGCCGTACGCCGCCGCCGCGTGTTTGAAGTAGCTAGCGCTAGCAAATGAACGACGACGCCATGATTGAATCTCTGAGTCGCCAACCGAACAGGGAGTGAGATGCGGGATGCGGGGAGCGGAAGGGGGAATGGGGGGGGGGGGGGCTGATCAGCGACGCCTAGCGGCAAGGACATGAACCCGGTGCAGTCGCCATTTTCAAGGACAACAATGCCTCGTCCGATCTACCTAGTTCCATATTCAATGATATAACTCAATCCCAAAAGTAATATGAGAGTTTATGTGTGCGTGATATCAATAGGATATCCTATGAAGTACTTTTAGTAAACACTGAAAGTTAACAAATCTGATACAATATCATGAAGAGCACTTTCACTCTAATCATAATGACTCGAAAACAAAAGGAAAATATAGAATAAAAAAAAGAAAAAGAAAATAAAAATCAAACTGAAAAAGTGAAACAAAGAAAATAAATAAAAATAAAAGCACATCAAAAAGTCCATAAAACATCACTGAAAAAAACCTATGGAGATGTAATAAGATCAATTGCTGACCAAACAACCCAAACAAACTCTCGCTCCTGTGCAAATATTATGATCAAAGAAATAAAAAATTTGACACTACAAAAGAAAGAATTAGAAGATCGTCTTGATAACTTAATGATAGAGTTATAAATCTCAAGACGTGAAGTCAAATTTATGAAAACACATTCCTTGAATAAAACTAATACCACTTCCAATAATATAGACAAATCCGTTGATAAAAATATAAAAAAGGGAAACATGGAAATAGATTTTACAAAAATTAGTGTATCAGAAAATATAAATAATGATTATTCATGGAAAAAAGTACATCACAGAAGAGAAATAAGAAGACAAGATAAAGACAGAATCAGTCAAGTATATTAAAAAGAATAACAAAACAAAAACCCCTATATTTCAAAATAAAATACCAACAGAACCAAAAAGACCAAAGATAATCAAATCAAATCAAATCAAATTATCTTTATTATCAATGCACACTGATACATCTCAATAGTGTCAATACAAAATAAAAAACTTACACCTAATAAAAGAAAAAACATATCGTTACTATTTTTTTACAATTCAAATGTCCCATACTGATCACCATCATCGCTTCATTTAAGAAGAAAAAATCATCCAGGAAATATATAGCCAGACCAACCAAATACTCCTTCAACAACCTTTTGAATTTTCCTAAATTTTTTTCATCCTTTATTTTTTGAGGAGTTAGTTTTAAAAATTTTATCCCCATATAAGATGGCTTTTTTCATAGAATTTTAAGTTATGTTGTTGAGGAATTGTGTCCAATTTTTTCCTTGTGTTATAGTGATGAGCTATTTTTAAAGATTTAGTGTCACATAATGACTCCTTCCTTGCCATCAGAATACAGTCAAGAATATATTGACCATAAACTGTCAAGATTTTCAAGTTGATAAAATGATTTTTAGCAGACTCGTCATGCTTTAAATTTAATACTATTCTCATGGCTCTTTTTTGCTGTTCTAAGATTTTATCCATGTTTGATTTTTTTGTAGCTCCATAAAGACAAATGCCATACAAAATATGAGAATGTATGTATGCAAAATAAATGGTTCTTAAAGCTGTTGATTTGCAATAATATGACAGAGCATAAATTCCGGGATTTATTTTACTCAAAATTTTGTTTATGTGTTCATCCCAACTGAGGTGTTGGTCTAATTTTAAGCCCAGGATATGTGTATTTTTTTGTTCAATCATCTCAGAGTCATATATTTAATTTCGTAAGGCAATTCTTTGCGTCAAAATTGCGGGCATCTGGCAAGTCGTAGAAAGATAGGAGGGGGCTCAAATAAAAGGTCTCTATTCCGTGATGGCGGGAAAAATACAAAAATTGCTTGAAATTCACCAGAAAATTATATATAACATAAAATATCTGCCATTTAAAAAGCATTAGAATCTAAAAACGTCTGCTTTGTTTACATTAAAACATGTGTTGCTTATACTTGGTTTAAAACCACATGATAGATGTTGATATATGGTTTATTTAAAACTTAGCTTTGAATGTAGGTTGAACATGCTTTAAGAAATAACTGTTTTTAACTTTTGAAATTTAGGGGTTTTATAATGAGTTTTTTTCTTTACTAGCAAATGTCAAAATATTTTTAACATTGCGCATCAAAAAGTTTAATAAATACTATAGATTATTCAATATCTTACATTAAATATTCAGCATTGATATTTTATTTTTAGGGGCTTTTGCCCCTACAAGCCACTAGTTAAGGATTATTTGTAATTTATTTTTGTTTTTATTATGACAAGTGCTAAAATGCATGCAATTTTTTTTGAGAATTCAGTTGCAAATTTTGTTTTTTAACAAAGTTGCATAAATTCTCCAATTCCTTGACAGAGAAAACCTCAGCTTGTTCAAGTGCTTTAGCTGATATTTTTAGATTTGTGTCATCTGCATAAAGACATATGTTGGTGTTTGGTTTGAAGAGAAGTTGGTTATTTAAACCCTTTAGAAAACAGATGAAAAGCAAAGAGCCTAAAATGGACCCTTGAGGCACTCCAAAGGGTGTGACAGCCATGGTAGAAACATAAGCTCATTACTACTCGATAAAACGGAGAATGAACTTGAAACTTTTGGTATTTTAAAACCAAATGGAACTTTTAATTAAATTTGTAACACAAAGGAAAGAATTGACACAAAAAAATTAGATAAAAATTATTTTCTTGTCATACTATGCGGAACCAATGATGTAACAGAAAAAATGAATATTGATGTTTATTGAAGAAGTAAATACAAAATTAGAAGAATTTTCCAACACAAATGTAATCCTAACAGCTATTCCATACAGATATGATAAAGCCTATTTAAACAAAAAATAAGTAATTTAAATCAGAGATTGGAATCAATATCAAATAAATGCTCCTACGTTCAATTTCTTTCACTTCGTCATTTTAAAAGAAGTTACGATACTAACATGGACTACACCTAAACCCTCTTGGAAAGTCGATACTTGCTAATTCCTTAATACAAAGCATAAAATCATCACCTCAAATCAATACATGGACCCAACAACCTATTCCTGTTATGATGACTATGAGAAACCTTTTACCTTTTACCTTCGGCGTCATCTCGTTGACCGTGGTAACACAGCATGAGACGGGTCAATGTTAATGAGCTATTAGCCCAGGTTAGATAGGATCAAACAAGGTTAAATGTAGGTACAAGTAGGTTAGGTTAGGTAAGGAGTTAAGGTGGTACCAAAAACTCATCAATAGTGTAAAAACACTGTGAGACAAGATATTGCTTGAGGGTAATTTTAAACTTAGAGAAAGGTTGAATAGCTTTAATGTTGGCCGGAACTTTTTGAAAAAGTTTAGGCCTATAAAATTAGGTTTTTTTCTCAAACATTGACAAATTATGTGAGATGGCAGTTCTATTATTTCTATTTCTAGTATTGTAATTTTGGACAGGAGTACTTGCTAATTGATTGGTTTTCTTGACATACAAAATTGTTTCATAAATAAAAAGACATGGTACAGTTAAGATGTTAAGTTGTATGAAAATATCAGAACAATGGTCTCTAGCTCTAAGTCTAAAAATACACCTGATAGCTCTTTTCTGCAGTTTGAATATGGTTTCTAAGTTACGTTTTGATGATCTGCCCCAAAGGATAATAGAGTAACTGATATGTGATTCTATTAAGCTATGATACACAAGTTTTGAAAGACTTAAATTACCAAAATTGGAGATGTGTCTCAGGACGATCAGGCTCGCCGAGAGCTTTACACTGAGCTGGCTGACATGCTCATTCCAGTCTAGGCTTTCGTCCAGAATCACTCCCAAGAATTTAGTTGATCTCAAGCCTAACAGCTGGGTGTCCCCAACTGTTAGGTGAGGGTAATCTGAGTTCACAATTTGTCTCTGTTTTGTTTGAAAAAAGATGTAATTGGTTTTGTTGGGATTAAGAGAAAGTTTGTTGTCAGAAAAATACTGAGCAAGTTCATTGATTTGAACAAAAGATTCAATTTCCAACTTTTTGAAATCTTGGTTCTTTGTGAGAAGAGTAGTGTCGTCGGCATAAATGATCAGATCATCTGAGGTTAAAAAATTTTGGATATCGTTGATGTACATGAGGAAGAGGAGGGGCCCAAGTATAGAGCCTTGCGGCACTCCATACCTCACCTCATGCACATCAGATAAAACGGAAAACTTTGAACTCGAATTTTTGAAGATGTCTATTTCTGTAACCTGTTTTCTGCCCAGCATGTACGATTCGAGCCATCTCAGAACCTCGTTTCTAATGCCTAGGCAGGCAACCTTTTCAGATAGAATGGAAGGGTCAACACGGTCGAATGCTTTGGATAAATCAGCAAAGCACCCGACTAGGCTGCCCCCTCCATCCAAGGTATCCAAACAGTCTGTAACAAATTGGATAAGAGCAGTTTTGGTGGAAAAGTTTTTTCTGAAACCGAATTGTCTTTGGAAAAAAAGAGTTTGATTCAAGAAATGAGATGAGTTGATTGTACACTACCTTCTCTAGAACCTTTGAAATGGCCGGGAGGAGTGAAATTGGTCGATAGTTGGACACTTCCTGGTCATTATCTTTTTTGAAAATTGGTTTTATCTTTGCAACTTTAAAGATTTCAGGAAAAGTGTCATTAACCAGAGAGCAGTTAATTATATGAGAAAGAGGTTCGGCTAACTCCTCCCTGCAGAACTTGATGGTTCTCATCGAGATGCCATCAATCCCACAGGAACTACTATTTTTAAGCTGATTAATAATATTCAAGATCTCTTTACTATCAACAGTGCTGAAATTTGAAAAAGTCTGATCTGTCTCCAATCTAAACCCGGAGAACAGTTGAGTTCCCGTCACTGAGTGTAGATCAGAAGCTACATTGGCAAAGTAGGAATTGAAGGCATCGCCAACTTCGGTGGGTTCTGATAAAAGAAACCCATTCAATTCTAATTTGATATTCTTGGGTGGCTTTTTAACTGCTGTTCTGGTTTCATTAATTATTTTCCAAGCCTCGGCGGACTTGTTCTCCGCGAGACACAACCTGTTAAGAATGTGGTTAGATTTTGCATTTTTTATTTTATCTCTGTATTGTTTTTTAGATCTATTGTATATTAGTTTACTATTGTCGTCTTTCCTAGCTCTCCACACATCATATTGGTTCCTGAGCTCGTTTTTATGATTGATGATATCCTGACTGACTCAGGGACAGCTTTTGGCTTTAAAATTGTGTTTTTTAGAAGAAAGTTCTATAGGACAGGAGATATCAAACAGATATGTCAGTTGATTCATGAAGGTCTCAAATTTGCTGTTGACGTCTGGGGAGCTGTAAACCTCAGCCCAGCTATGAAGCCGGAGCCGAGTTTTAAGTTCATCCAGGTTGGAAGTTTTTAGGTTTCTGCGAAAACTACTGAAACTATTAGAAACTTTATCTATTGAAGTTTGATAAGAAATAAGTTGAGCGGTGTGGTCAGATATGAATTATGGAGTTATGTGAAGGGATGAGATTGACTAGAAAGTTATCGATGCAGTTCTCAGAAGTCTGGGATATTCTAGTAGGTTCATGAAAAACAACAGTAAGCCCAAGGCTTATAAGCAAGTTATGAAAGTCGACTGCTTCAGGTTTGTCGGGTACGGAAAGGAATGTTAAAGTCACCTCCAATGATGACATGGTCGGCAACTCGAGTTATGGAATCATAATAATCATTGAAAAGATCGAAAAAAGTTTCCAAGTCACCATCTGGGCTGTGGTAAACCGCAGAAAAAACAACACTATCACCATTCATTTGAAGCTGGATCTCAGTGGTCTTAAAATGCAAGTCCTCAGACAACCTTTCTCCGACAGATAATATTTTGAAATCCCGTAGGGCACTGTTGCGCCGGACAAAAATGCCAACACCACCTTTGATCTTTGATTGCCTACACCAATAATTGATAAGGTCATAAGGTGATAAGGTTCGAGAGAAAATTGTTTAGCCTGTGGCGGGGTAAGTCCCAGCTCAGTGACCAAAAAGATGTCAGGAGCTTCTTCTGAAAGTAAAAACTCTACTTGGTCTCTTTTCTTACTAATTCTATTGACATTGAGATGCAAAATCTCTACATTATTTGAGATCTTAATATTATAATTATTACTTTTCAAATTATGAGACTTCAATCTACTTAACCTAACCTGATTTTGATTGTCTAGTTTTTTGCACTTAAGCTAATATATGTCGCAATCAAGTCGCAGAGTATTTCTTTACCGTCATTTGATAGATGGAGGCCATGTTTAGTAAACCCTTCTTTACCTACTAGACAGTTGACAGCTAGAAAGCCCCACTTCTAGACACTCTTTCTTAGGAATAAATCTTTTTTAGGAATAAATTCAAGGAAACCTATGATAAAAATATAGGTAGTTAAAATACCACAAAAAAATATTCAACCTTCTTTAAAAAATGAACTTAAAACAAATATTAGATGAATTCATCAAAACATTGATGGACCCACTAAAAAACTTGAAATACTTGAAGACATGATTCAGTTAATATTATAAGGTCTTACCTTAGCAATCCTAATATTGAAAACTCAATATCGATTTCAAGCTCGTAAGCTCATCCTCAGTTGGGATTTAGGTAGACCAAACTTCATACACTGAATTCACCCGTAGGGTTTCGTTGATTATAAAATGTTACTAACATTGAATCCGTTACAAAAACACAGTACATACATTTGATAAACAAAAGAATGAAAACCATGGTTTCATGAAACTGACCTAACCTCACTTTCACTTTCACTGGTGGGAACATGTGGGAGGCCCAACCAGTGAAAGTGAAAGTGAGGTTAGGTCAGTTTCATGAAACCATGGTTTTCATTCTTTTGTGTATCAAATGTATGTACTGTGATTTTGTGACGGATTCAATGTTAGTAACATTTTATAATCAACGAAACACTACGGGTGAATTTAGTGTATGAAGTTTGGTCTACCTAAATCCCAACTGAGGATGAGCTTACGAGCTTGAAATCGATATTGGGTTTTCAATATTAGGATTGCTAAGGTAAGACCTTATAATAGGTATTAATTGTATGCAAGCAATCCAGAGGCTAACATGACTGACATGATTCAGAATGAATCCCCAAATATTATGTGTTTATCAGAACACAATTTAAAAGAAACTTAATTAAAAACAATTAGATTAAATAATTTAATTGTTGAATCCTTCTACTGTCGAAAAAAAGGAAGGAAGGAAAGGAGGTGTCAGTATATTTATACAAGAAAAAATAAATTTTGAAAAAAAAATGTAAATGAATATTACTTAGGTCATTCCGAAATAGCAGCAATTAAAATCAAACATAATAATGGCATATTATTGATAATAGGTATATATAGACCCCCATCAGGAAATACGGATATATTTCTTGAAAAATTATAAGATTGTCTAAATCACATTAAAAATATGATTATAATATATTAATAACTGGTGATTTTAATATTGATTGTGCCAAAGATAATTCCATGTCAAGAAAACTCAAATGTACAATGAAAAACTACAATCTCAATGAATCCATATCTACATTTACAAGAGAATTCAAGCATTCTAAATCTAGAATTGATAATATATTCTCAAATTTACATCTTAAAGAAATAAATGGATATAAATTGATAACTTTCCTATCAGATCATTATGCACAAGTAGCAGATCTAAAATCAATAAACATAGACTCAAATCTCCCGAAATATAGAAACGTACGATCATTCACAACAAACCAAATAATACAATTTAAAAATATGTTATTAAAGGAGTTTTGGAGTCCGGTATATAAAAACTCACTATCTGTTGGTGAAAAATATGAAAATTTTATGACAATCTTAACCCATTCGCCTACTTTGACAAAGTGGTCTCGTCGCCGGTAGCGCGGGTGCTGTTACCGACGGCTTGGCCTAGTAGTTCACTGATTTGCCACCAGGCCGGTTGCTCAAGCGGTTCAGTGAATCGCCGCCAGAGCCATGGGCTTTGAGACTCAAACGAGCACTGGTCTGACGGTACTGCACGGCCGTGTGGTCTAAATCATTGACTGACGAGCCAATGTTTAGGACATACGCCGCGGTGCGGGTTCGATTCCCGCACCATAAGCAATCCCTATTAGGCTTGCAATTGTGTGGCTAGTTGGTGGGAGGGCCCACCTAAAATAAACGGTGACCGGCTTGGGTGGAAGTTGACAGCAATTAATAGGGATTGCAGTGGACACCTGTTTTGCTTATTTTTACCCTTGTATAGAGGACACGTTTTTTTTAATTTTAATTAATTAATTCAGCATATTGTCAATACATATAGAAAATCAAAAAGGTCATAACTAACATATTAGACCAAATACAGACAAAATAAACATATTACAAATAAAAATCGAGAAATATAAAAAAATGGTAGGTCAATGGGTTAAAAAAATACTTTGAAGAGTTTTTTCCAAAAAATAAAATAAAACTAACTGAAAATAACTCTTCTAAAATTAAACTGTCAGAAGAAACTAAAGAAATGTGTGAACAGATAAGAAAATTATGTATTTTAATTAAGGATTTAGTATCAACTGATCCTCTTAGAATCAACCAGGTCCGGATTTCCCAATAGGTCCAGTAGGCCCGGGCCTATGTGCACAAGCTTCCAGGGAGCGCACGGCCGAGGGAAAAAAATATTTTAAAAATCTAGAAGTAAAAATGAATAGCCATAACTGAGCTTTTCTTTACTGATTTAAAAGCAAATCATCAGGCAAAAAGATTCCGATTTTTAATATCATTGAAACAAATAATTGTTGGTAAAGTTTTGTTTTTATCAATACGCACCTAACTTTGTTACAGCATTGATCTCAAACAAGGGAGAACTGGCTGTAAGGGCTCTTTCACACGAGGCCACTAGTGGCCGCCACCGGTGGCCGCCACCGGTTACCAGCCCGGGTAACTGCAGTTGACGGTACAGGCAACTAGCAGGCCACTCCACCAATAGCCACCTCCGATTTAGTCGAGAAAATGCTGATGAGTAATAAACAACTCATTGTTCTCGCATCACCAATCAAGAAAAGAAGGCGGAGATGCAGGTGGATATGTTCCATGTTCATCCAGTACTAACGAATAGGAAGGACAATGGCCTTTATTACACGTTGTATGACGAACTATGTGCCGCCAGAAATAGTTTATTTTGAACTATTTCCGAATGTTCCTGATCCTTTTTTCCACTTTTACTTTCTCCCCCCTATACATAGTATTTGGGGAAAGGATTGTTTTCGTCAAAGTTTTCGAATTTGAGTTGTTAGTGGAAATATTCGTTTTAGTTCTCCCTGAATCCAAAACGTGGTTTTCGGAGTGGTGCCTGTCTGTCCATGTGTGTGGAATCCACACTGTGGATGTGCGGATGTATGTAAACAAAGCTTGAGACGACACCAGAGGCCCAATTTTCATGAAATTAGGCATGTAGGTATAAAGCCATGATATCTCCAGGCGAATCCAAATTTCTCAAAAACGGCTCTAAGAATTTGATAAAAATTTTATGGTTTTTAGAGCTTAAGATGACAAATAAAATGACACCACTCGCATGGCTGTATCAATTCAGGTTTAGAAGATAATATGGGAAGTGTTAAAAAATTAATATTTTTCAAATTTCACAAAATATGGAACTACTAAAGAAAATATACTTGAAACCTTTAGATTTGACTTCAAAAAGTAAATAATTCAGTATTTTGAATTATTAGTCTATGTCAACTGGTTGCGGGGATAATTGATATTTTTGTTTGGCGGTAAACGCAGTACGTTGTCTAATGTATTTGCGGAGTGATTGTACATTAATTTTATTTTATTGCAGATTTTCTTACTTTAAGGGAGAAAGTATTGTTTCAGTTTTCTGATACCATTTATTTTATTTTTTTCTTCTGTTCACTCATTAAAATAATAAAATAAACAATTAAAACTCGTTTAGAAAAATCATTTCACAACTGTACCTGCCTCCGCACGTGAACTGCTTGAGTTTACCCCAAAAAACAGGTAATGCGCGCGCTTTCGTAGTCGGGAGTGGCGGCCACCGGTGGCTACGTCTGAAAGCTCCCATTTTATTCAATGCCCCGCGACGAGTTGCCGCCACCGCGGTGGCCGACTCGCAGTTGCGCGAGTCGGCCACTGCTCGGCTACTGTGTCCCGTCGGGCAACCGCAGTGGCCGCGTCTAAGGTCTCCATTTATAACAATGTTTAAGCTGTGGCGGGCAACCGGTGGCGGCCACTAGTGGCCTCGTGTGAAAGGGGCCTAAGGATGTCGTCGAGCGGTAGGCATCTTATTTCCATTATACTGGCTTGGCGCTACTGCTCAAGTGCTTGAAGAGATAAGGGGCGCATGCGCAAGGCAATGTTATTGTCGAGACACTAGGTTGTTATTGTCGAAACCACTGAGCTAGAGTATAACTGAGCTAGTTATACTCTAGCTCAGTGGTCGAGACTCTGTTTACCACCCTCACCTCGCAATAAATCAAGTGGCGTCTTCTTCTTACCAGTGTGGCTTGTGTCAACGGCCGAGGATAGTTGTGTTGTGCGTATTTCGTTGTGCGTGCCCAGTGAGATGTTCCTTCACTACTGGAGTTCGCGCTGCAATGCAATTTTGGACGAAAACACAACACCGTTGATTTTGTCAGGTTGGCAGCGCCAAGGGAAATAAATTCCGTTCTTTGAACAACTCTGTAAGAGAATTACAATCTTTAGGGAACAGGAACGACAAATCGTTTGAATCAGTTAGTCGGTTCTTTTGTTCTTAAAAGGTTAGTTGGTGATATATAATTTGCTTTTAGTTTGAAACCTTACCACTTTGTAACGACTCAATTCCATTTAAAAATTGTCAACTGTAAACATATGGTTGCGGATGCGGATGCTAAGTAAATCTTAATAGTTTGATTCCATATAACTCACTTGGCCGAGTTATCCTTTTTGGGGGAGCAGTTCAAAGAACGGAATTGATTCCCCTTGGCGCTGCCAACCTGACAAAATCAACGGTACACCTGGTTTACTATTACGCGCAAACTCCAGTAGTAAAAGTAACATCTCACTGTGCGTGCCACCAGCTTTAAGTATTTTTATTGTGACCATTATTTTTATTAGTGTAGTTGGTGAAGTCTTATTGTATAATGAGTCACAAACCAAAGCCAAGTGTTGCAGAATTTAGAATTTACGGCATTTTGTTAAGCCCAGAACCCAGTCAATTCCTCAAAAACTTGCAATGATAACCTTGCATCGTGGAGTGATGTTAAAGCAACTATCAAATAGGCCTGATATAACTATAGGTTTTTCGGAGAGTAACTTTAACCAGACTAGGGGGCGGAAAAAATTATTGGGCCTATGGGCGCCAAAATGCTAAATCAGGCCCTGGAATCAACTATAAACGACTAAAGCTAATGTTTAGGAAACAAATTAGGAATGAAAAAGCCATGTACATAAAAAGGAGGATTGATAATTCCAGTAATAAATCGAAAATATGCTGGCAAATAATTAATGAAAATAGAAATAAAAGAAGTAAACAACCGATTACTGAGTATATTTTAAAAGATAATCTTGGACATACAATAAGAAATAAAACAGAAATAGCAAATATGTTTAACAAATACTTCCTTAATGTTGGAACAAGAAATATATTTCCAAATAGGAACAACACAACAACTTTTGAAAAATATAACGAACATACAATATTTTTATGCCCCACAAATAGGAAGAAGTGAAACAAGTCATGATGTCATTAAAATCAACCAATCTGCTGGAACTGATGAAATGTCATCAATAATACTTAAAGAGTGTAATCAAGAAATTAGTATACCCCTAACCTACTTAATAAATGAATCAATGAAAACTGGTGAATTTCCTCATATTTTAAAAAATCCATTGTGAAACCCATTTTTAAAAAAGAGAATCCAAAATGACTGCATTTAATTATCGACCTATATCCATCCTCTCAACATTTAGCAAAATATTTGAGAAAATAATCCTAGAACGTTTGAACTTATTTCTTGAAAAATTCAACATTATTTCTGAAAAACAATATGGTTTTAAAACAAATACAACAAGCACTATGCTGTTTATAAATTAATTGAGAATTCAGTTAACTCAACTGATAAAAAAGAAAATTCATTAGCCATATTTTTTTATTTACAAAAAGCATTCGACATGGTTTCTCATGAAAAATTATTAGACAAATTACATACCATAGGTATTCGAGGAAATGCTTTTAATTGGTTTCACTCATATTTATCAGAAAGAAAACAAACTGTACAAATCCCTTATATATTTAAAGACAAATGTTTAAAATATAAATCATCTGAAGAATTAAAAAATCTATTGCAATGATTCAATTCTAGGCCTAGTCTAGGTAACTTAGATTTTAACAGTACATTATGAAATTTTGAGCTGTAGATTGTTTATTATGTTGGCCTAAGTTAAGATTTTATTTAATTCAATAGAATAATCAGTTTTATATTCATTCTAATTTGTTTAAAGTGTGAAATAGTTAAAGAAATGTAATGTCGTTGACTTACCGTATAGGTTAGGTTATCCAATCGTCGTCGTAAATAACCACACAGTGTGTATTATCATAATTTATTTTAAAATCCTTTATTTGTATTGTAAAATAATTTATATTTATTAGTTTTAAGTTAGAATAATCCATATTTAACTATTTAATAGCAATAATTGTGAAGCAGGAGTAAGAAATGTTTACGATTGCATTTACGATGTGAAATAGTGGCAATCCCCAAAGCAGAACATTTTCAACCTTTCTGCAACGGGGTTTGAAAAAGCCAAAATTTTTCTGCAGCCCGATGCGTTCAAGCTGCGTGTAATATGGGCCGCGAGCGTGATAATAACGAATATTTTGAAATAAATAAGATATGGAAATATATTTAAATTGAATTTAATAATACAATAGTACCTAACTTAACATTTCAAACATGTTAGAGTAAGAATAATTCGAGAAACAGCAATATTATCTTTAAATTACTTAGAGTCCAAAATACTACCTAACTAAATCCTCTAAGAAAATTGATAATACAATAGCAATTTAATATTTAAAGCATGTTAAGTAATAATAATTTAAACCTAAAAAGCAAACTTAGTGTGAAGGCCTAAAAATCATAAATTTTTTTTATTTGCTAGACCAATAATTGCAAAAATTTTAAAAGAACTGTTACAAAATTTGGATAAAAAACAAACAAACAATTCCATTTAATGTTATTTTATTTTTTCTACGTGTACATAATGTTTTGAGGTAAGAAATTAGAATAGAGAAATCCAAGTATGCTCAACAAAATTATTGACTTATTCCAATGAGTTCAGTTTTTCTACTATTGGCAAATTAATTAATCAGAAACTACTTTGTTTTTATTATCACAAGAAGGCTACTCCTATTAGTTGAATCGGTCTTAGTTACTAATATCAAATTATTCATAGGCTGACTTATGTTTGTTTGTGTATTAATATTTCAAAGGTCAAATATTCAATGTTTACATCAATCAAAATTAAATATTTATTTACCAATATATTTAATTTAGTAACTTATAGGGGAGAATGGGGTAATAAGATACGAGTGGGGTAATAGGAAACATTAAAAATTTCCACAGCTTTTTTGTAGTAAGTTGGTGATGCTTATATTTTTATTCAATACACATATTAACAATGGCTTTTTATATAAATTATAGCAACGCTGATAAGTAGAGATGGAGGAGAGAAAATTACATGTTTCTTATTACCCCACATGACTGTAGCCTTATTACCCCACTTGGGGTGATAGGAAACATGGTAGATAATTTAATAAATAAAGCAGTAAAAAATCAAAGGGAGTTATTACAGTCATCTCCATAGTATACCTTATACCCCATAAAATTTCCAGATTTTTTCACTAATTAGTTTTTGTGTTGTGACAAGTTGAAAATTGGGTAAGAAAAGTATCTGCTTTAAAGTTTTTGGCAACATTTATTAATTAAGGAACACAGCTTATAAAAAGGTGAAATGAGCTTAAATACAAACTAAAACAGATAAAACAACAAAACTAATTTTCATTAAGGCACTTAACTGTAGCCTATCTTAAAAAAACAACACTTTTTTAACTAAACAAATATTTAGGCTGCAATAGAGGACCAATAAGGTCAAATTACCTAATAATAAGAAACAGGATGTTAAACAGTGAAAACAAGTTAAAATTAATTAACTTACCAAAAAGTGCTGACAATATTACATGTATTTCAATTATTAATGATAAACTGGTTATTTTTCTTATTACCCCAGCATTTTTGCAAAACGGGGTATGAGAAACATGGGTTATAAAATATATGAATAAGAAGCTAAGTATTAAAACAAAAATATTTTTAGAAAGGTCTATCAACCTATCAAATAATTCAGTTATAAAACTGAGAAAAATTGCAAACAGCTAAGAGAGAAAAATAAAAATGTTCAGAAAAAACCACTTTAGGTAGGTAAAGTTTTTGGTAGGGTTAACTTTGAACCTAAAATTTTGTTTTAAAAAGTTGTTAATTTCCAATAATTTTTCTGAATATTTAAAAGAGATTTCAAAGTTCTTAAAATTTTTTTACAATTTTATATCTAATAATAAAATCACGATAAAAAAAGTCTCTTATTACCCCTGTTTCTTATTACCCCATTCTCCCCTACCTGTTAAAGTGATGTAAAAAACATCACTTTAGGATATAGCATCAGCCACTTATGCTTTCGCTTGAGGCCGATTTGTATTTGACCAGCAATGACGGATGATTTATCAAATAATGAGTTTTGAGATTTTTAAAGATTATTTTGTCCGAACAAACCGAGCAAATTAATTGCTCACCAAATGAAGCCATCACTTTGCACAACAGGCGTTCATAAAAATGTTTTCCAAGTCAAATATTTATCATCGTAAACTGATAAGCCCGAACGTAAGGACAGAACCATTACAAACAAAACAACGTTGAGGTTAGATCGTTCTTTGGATTGGATCTAGGAGGATATATTAGGATATAATAGGAGGAGGACATTATCATGTATCCTCCTTGGGTTAGATAGATCCTGAGCTGACAGCTGACAGAAGCCGGCAGACGATGCGCAGAAGCACTTCGCGCATCGGCGCATTCGAGTTCGCACTCTGTCAATGGTTACAGTAGACGCCCTCTCGTTTGGACCACCGGCCGGACTACAAAATGGCCGGACTATCCGGATGTACTATCAAAATGTAAAACAACAAAACAGCCCTATTAAATTCATTACCTATGCTTAAAAATCAACAAAACACGTTATTTAAACATGTTTACAGTGCTTAATTGCCAAAGAAAATATTTTGATGTCTCTTATGTTGAACTGTCATATTGCGTCACTCGTAGATAGGTACGTTTTTACTGATGCCGTAAAAACCGGCGAAACTGCCGCTCGCCCGTAGTGTATAGTTGAAGTGGACCGCGGCATTATTGTTGCGCGGTATTCCTACCGCCCTATGTGTAAGCGTCCATTTAAATCTATGCACTACGGACGAGCGACAGTGTTTCGCCGCGGCGATAAAAATCGCCCCGTGTGTCTCCGCCCGTGTCGAGGATACAAAGTGAACAGAAAAACTCGTTATGTACTGTAAAAACATACTAGAAATTTATTCGATTGATTTAATTTACACGTATTACTTAAATCTTAACCCATACAAATTAAAAGAAGTCTGTTATTTTCTTTTGTTATGTAAACGAAATCCTACATCAAATCTTACTGTACAGTCCTTATATTGAAAGGATAACACATCGTTTGTTAGTTGAGGTCAAGTGTCTCTATCAATTACAAGCTTGCCAGCAAACTAAATTGTCATAAATAGTTTACTTCTGCGGCCGGAAACTAAACATTCAGGATAAATCCTGTCGAAGGGCAATCCCCCGCGGTGCGGCGTAGCGATATGACGAATATGAGTCACCCTCCTCAGGCCGGCCGGACCATCCGGCGGCCGATCCAACCAAAGCCGAACTAGAGGGTGTCTACTGTAATATGATCGCATTTCGATATTAGTTTACAAGCAATCGAATGGGGTTCGGATACGCCTATTACTATAACATTGTGTCGCGTTGTTAGTTTGGTTATTCCAGGGAATACTTAGTTTCTCACGATCGATGCACCGACTATCGACTTGGCTGTTTTCGTTTTAAAATGCATGACGTTTTATAGCGTTTGGTTATAGTTTGCAGAAAGGATTTTCTGCAGAAAATAATGCTGTCGACTTAATACAGAAACTTTTTCTGCAAAAAATAATTTTATTGACTTATTACTTTAGGATTTTCTGCAGTCACTATTAAAAAAACAACCAGTCGGTCAGGCTGAACTTTCTGCAGGCCTTGTCTTCTTTCTGTGACAATTTTGCACTGTCGCCCGTAGTTCTGCTATGGGGGTGGCAATCCTGTAGAAGTAGAATGTTGCATCGGCTGACGGGTGGTCATGTGATCATCCCCAGCTGATCGGTGCTATGAAAGGCGGGCAACTGCCGCCGGCCAAACAGATGCGTCTCAATAGCTGACTGATGCTGTGAGCAGTCCGTGCATGCTGTTGCATCTCCAGCATTAACAGGTAGGCAGTAGGTTCCCGATTTTGTTGTTTTGGAACGGTTGAGGCAGAGTCCCCCGTAAACCCAATTAATTATGATTTGTCAGTTATAAGGCATTTAACCACTATTTATTGTAAATCCATTGTAAGTTAATCTACGAAAGAATAAAAGTCAGTGATATGAAGTACTCACATTTCTCTACATTTAATATTTTTAAGTTTCAAAAAGGTTGATCGAGATGGTGAGTATAAGCCTATCTTAATTACACTAACATTCGAAGATTGTTTAGCCCCGACTGTCCGTTGGCGCGACAATCTTAACACTAAATAAATAAATAAGAATTTTATTGTCATTAAGCTTTACAGCAATAGACAAAGTCATGACTAATACTAAATTAAACCTAAGAATCCAGTTATACTAATACAGCTTGTGATGTGACAAACTGTGTTTGAGGTGTGTTAATTACCAACTACTATTTACAATCATTTACAGACAAGACTAATTAAAATTGTCCCTTGCAATACAATACAATACAATACAAATACAATTGCAATACAAATACAATTTCAATACAATAACACTAAACAAAACTAGTTCATATATGTTTAGACAGAATGTTTTAAAGATCAAAAATTGAAAACAGACAAAAAAAACAAAACATAAGATAAATACCTTATAGCTAATATATACAATTCACACTTAAACCTAACATAACACGATAAAAATGCAGAGAAAGAACCATTACTATATTGCACTCAAATCTATGAAAATAAATTACTATTACTAACAGGTAACTTGAGAGGTCAGGGGTATCAGATTAGGAGCTCGTCACACTCAAAAAATTCCTTAACAGAGTAAAAAGGTAAATTTAACAATAGGTTGTAAAGCTTGCTTTTAAAAGTTTTTATAGGTTTACACTTCGGCTTCAGGGAAGATCAACCACATCTGCCATTGTACAACTTGTGGAAGCAGTTCTAGATCACCTTGAAAACGGGTCCATAGCCACAACTATACTGCTGGACCTAAGCAAGGCCTTTGACTGCCTAGGACACAGCCTGATAATGAAAAAACTACAACTTCTTGGAGTAACTGACAAAGAGGCAAAATGGTTTAAAAGTTATTTAAACAACCGAAAACGAGTAGTTGAGCTAACTCACAAATGTAAAAACTCAAAAATCAAAGTAAAATCCCAGCCACGGGAAGTGAAAAGAGGCGTACCCCAAGGGTCAATACTCGGACCAATCCTCTTCATACTTCTGACAAACGACCTTCCTGACTTCTTGCAAAATTTTTGCCAAACAGTTCTATATGCCGATGACACAGCCCTCATTCTTGGCAATAGAAACAAGGACCAACTTGAAATACTCAGTTTTATTGCCTTTGAAATGACAAAGCAATACTGCGGAAATAATGACTTGGCCTTGAATGAAAATAAAACTCAACAATTAATCTTCACTGCAACTAAGAACAACTTTGACCCTCTCCCACAGCTTTCTGTTACTGACTCAACTAAATACCTTGGCATAACCATTGATGATACTCTTTCTTGGACATCCCACATTGACAAATTGATCAAAAAACTCAGCAGCAGCATATATGTTACTAGGAGAATGAACCAAATAAGTGATTTTCAAACAGCAAGAACTGCCTATTATGCTCTGTTTGAATCACACTTAAGGTATGGGTTAGTGGCCTGGGGCGGAACAACAGCCCAGAATATGCAAAGAGTGATGGATGTTCAAAAAAGAGCTATCAGGGCACTCACGGGCCTGAACTGTCAAGAGAGCTGTAAAGAAGCCTTTAGAGAGCAGAAGATCTTGACAGTAGTGTCGCTGTATATCCTTGAAACCATCATGTACGCTGTCACATCAAATCAAACAAGACTTGCAGACCAGCACCACTACAACACTAGAAATGAGCACAATTTTCTTCTGGAACATCACCACCTTAGCCTGTATGAAAAAAACCTTCATACAAAGGTGCAACTTTGTTTAACATGCTTCCAAACCACCTGAAGAGCCTACCAGCAAGAAGATTGAAGACAGCAACGACTAACTGGCTTCTGCAACACTCATTCTATTCCATGAGGGAATTTCTGGATTGGAAGAACAGCACCTGATCAACAGCAACTCCATAAACCATTATCTGCCAGCATGCTCTGTATTCTGACCTGCATTGTAAAAATATGACTCTATTGCTTTTCTCTAAGAAAATGTTGATAAAGAATATTATTGATTGATTGATTGATTGATTGATTGCTTACGCTGTTGCATCTTAATTTATGCTGTGTCCGAAAACATACAATTAGTGGCACTTTACATTTTACACTCACAAATTAAATAAAGGCTTACACTGTTGCATCTTAGTTGATGCTGTGTCCTTTATAACACTACACTTTCGGATAGCTGTTGCATCTTAATTGATGCTTTGACCGAATTAAACACACACTTACATATAAAGGCTTACGCTGTTGCATCTTACTTGATGCTGCGTCGTCCTTTATACACATAACACTCACAAACAAAGGCTTACGCTGTTGCATCTTAATTGATGCTGCGTCCTTTATAACACTACGCTTTCGGATCGCTGTTGCATTTTAAATGATGCTGTGACCGAATTAAACACACAAAATACACACTTACACTCAGAACTCACAAGTTAGAGCCTCATTGATAGCCTAAAAGTGGATTGTGCTACGGCAAAGAACTCACCCTGAGGTATAATAAGGTGAAATTGATTTAAATAAATAAAACAACCGATAAATTCCTCTCTTTCCCTCCCTTTACACATAGTAATTTGGCGCTCCACGTTGGGCTTAAGTATGTATGTTTTTCTTCAATTTTTCTAGTCCTACTGGTAACAAGTCAAGTTCAGTTTGGGTTTTGCTCTTGTATCATGAATGTGAATATCCTGCTGCATCTCATATTGATTCAAATGTTCCTTAACTTTAATTAAGCTACTATATATATATACATAGATGGTACCGTCGTTATTTGAAATTCTTCAAAAATTGGTCGACAAGATTTCCTACTGTTTACGTTTTTAATTAATCTCATAACTTGTTTTTGCATTATAAAAACATGGTGAGCTCTACTATTACCCCATAAGGTTATCCCATATGACAACTGTGAGTGAAAGAAGGCAAAGTAGGATGTTATTAACATCTCCCTGCTTACACATACACTTAATCTACGTAACAAAAAATGTTACCCTTGACAGTTTTGTACATAAATTACTAGTATGGGTCTCCCAACTAAGCTTGTTATCTAAATGCACCCCTAACAAGTTAACTGACTTTGTGTTGCAATCTTGAGAGCCTAAAGTGAAAAAATATGTTTTCTGTTTTACTGGTGTTGACATTCAAAAAATTTACCTTGAGCCACAGATGAAGAACTATACAGATTGGCAACCTAATGCACTTTTGCGTGCCCATTTTTTCGCGCGGCGTCAAGTTTGTTAGGTCGTTTTGCCGCACATATTGCATTGGTATCAACGTTATTAATGGCTATATTTGTTCTTTGGGACCTGAATATTTTATATTGACGAAATTATACTTGATACCAATGCAATATGTGCGGCAAAACGACCTAACAACTTGACGCCGTGCGAAAAAAACGGGCACGCAAAAGTGCATTGGGTTGCCAATCTGTATAGTTCTTCATCTGTGCTTGAGCCAATCAAAAGCTTCTCTCAAAGCATTTGCCTGCAAAAAATCTAGGCTTGCAAAATCTTTACCAGAATTGAGCAGGGTTGTATCATCTGCATATAAAATAGATGTACAGGAGGCATTATTAAAAGCAAAATCATTTAATGCTACAACAAACAAGAAAGATCCCAGGACAGAGCCCTTAGGGACCCTAGTTTTAATAGATTTGAGACCAGAAGCATCAGAACTTTGCACTACCATTTGCACCCTCTCACTTAAATAGGATGTCATTAGTCTTAATTCATCATCACATACACCATAACAATATAACTTTTTGAGCAGCAACTCATGACTAATACTATCAAAAGCCTTTGACAGGTCGATTAAGGTAGCAGTTGATAATTCTTTATTTTAAAAATTTCTAAGTATATTTTCAACGACAGATTCAACAGTTTTAATTGTGTTTTTACCTGCCAAACTGCTCATTTTAAATTAGATTATACCTTTCAAAATAACTGTAAATTTGGTCTTTAATAAAAAACTCTAAAATCTTACTAAAAATAGGCACAAGCGATATCGGTCGGTAATTGGAAGGGCATGATTTTTCTCCTTTTTTAAAAACTGGAGTTACTTTGACAACTTTAAGCATTTCTGGAAAAATACTATGCTTGAGAATCAAATTGAATAAATAAGTCAGAGGTTCCACAATAACATCTATTATCTCTTTAACAATCCTATTTGAAAACCCATACGCATCTTCACTATGAGATGAGCTTAATTTAGAAACACACTTTAAAATATCATTTGCATATATTGGCTTCCATTTGAAAAAAAAAACATCCTCTAAGATATTTGATAAGACAACTGATAAGACAATAACTCTAATACAGGGTGTTTTTTTTGTTTTTTTAAACGAAACCCAAAACTTTATTTTATCAGTGAATGATTATCTCTCTTAAGATCCCCGGATTTGACCCTATTATATATTTTTTTCTTTTAGGATACATGAAAAGGAAGGCCTACGAAAACAATTCACACAATATTCAGCACCTCAAAACAAACATATAATATATTTAATTCCGTAAGGCGATTCTTTGTGTCAAAATTGTGGGCGTCTGACAAGTCGTAGAAAGATGGGAGAGGGCTCAAACTGAAGGTCACTATTCCGTGATGGCGGGAAAAATTGCTTGAAATCCATCAGAAAACGAGATATAACATAAAATGTCTGCCATTTAAAAAGCATTGGGATCTAAAAGTCTGCTTTGTTTACATAAAACATGTGATGCTGATACTTGATAGGAAACCATGTGGTAGGCTAGATATAAATATAAGGTAGATCCAGTTTGCTATGAACGTATGTTTTACTATAATGAATAAGAATTGTTTGAATTTTCTCTCATAAAGGGCTTTCAGCCCCTTCAAGCCACTAGTCAAATTTAATGAAAGAAATTCATAGAGGTACTTTGCAAAACGTCTTCAGGAATTTGATGGAGAGAACACAACTTTGTATGAATGTCAATGGCGGATTGTCTGAACACATAATGTCAGCAAAATGTGATCAAACTTAAATACAATACAATTTCCGAACGGCCACAACCTCTCACCGAGGACTTCCTTTCGATGATCAGGGAATGGTATCTGAAGAGGTAAAGGATTTTGAGTACCTATGGAGTGTACTTAACACAGCCATTTTTCGACTTAAACGAAAGTACTAAACATGTAACTAAGTTTAGTCCCAAAATTCCTCTGTCGCCGCTGCCGTGCCACCACCAAGCCGCAAATGTGTGCTGTTGCTCCACGCCACCCCGCCACCCCAAACCGCTGTTGTTTAAATTAAATTGGCTCTCTCACAAAAGCGTTCTGTGTGTACTGATTTCACTGGTGCTTTTATTCCTATAGCCTACCTGAAGTTTTGGCGAATAGGAAATTTGGAAAAACAGGGTTTGGATTACGGTACCGAAATTCTAATAACTTGTTGGTGCCTTGAAAACTCACCTAATAAATCCCTGACGAATGGTTTTCTCTGTGAAGTCCAAATTTTTGAAGACAACATCATCTCCTTTGTTCTCTTCTCCACTTCCAACATTATCATTTTTAACTTCTATCATGCTTCTCAATCTTGAAGATTACTTAGTCAATGTCTGCAAAATAGACTGTAACAGATAATTAATTTAGGGTTAATAGTTTAAAATATGAACAATGTGCTACTTTGGTGTTTGATAAAAAAATCTTTAATTTTATTGTTTTTATCACATTTACAAGTTTCATCCCTGTGTTATGTTTTCATTAATAAAATGTTTACCTGTTTTCACATTTGGTACTTTGGTATTATACGGAGGCCACCCTCAAACAGCGCGCTGCGGCGGTTGTGTTAAGTTAGGTTATCATAAATATGTTATTAGGAGTTTCCTCATTTCGTTACAAATCGATGATACCAAATGAGTCTTACTTTCGCCCGCCAAAACCCGTTGACAGGTGATGCGCGTACTCCGGTCAACGACCAGACCTGTGCCTACTTGGAGTGGAATTTGGCGGGCTAAGTATGACTCATCTGGTATCGTGTGATTTGTAACATAACAAGGGAAGTCCTGATAACATTTTTATGATAACCTAACCCAATATAACCGCCGCAGCGCGCTCTGTAAGGGTGGCGATCGGATGTGGACGATAGCGGCGGTGACGACTTGAACACTCAATCCTAGCTGACATTACTGCCTTCTGGGAGACAGAACACAAATACCGATCATCATAATTAAGTCAAATTTGGACAGTAAGTCGATTTAAGTACGTTCTTCCTAATGATGTAGTTATATTTGGTGTCCAGCATTACAATCTCTCTAAAAAACAGTGGCCTCCGTATAATACCAAAGTACCTCACATTTACTTGAGAATCGTTTAGAAAAATTCAAAATTGAAATCATGTCACAGTACATGTTGCTTTGTTGATTTTAACAACTTGGTTGGTTTTGTTTTGATTATTTTTATCCAAGCAATAACAATTACAGTTCCTTTGTTTAGAATATCTTTTTTCTATAAAATCAGCTGCTTTTTTAGCAATTTTAGTTTGAAAAATTAAAATGGCCGGCATTTTAAAACGGAAAAATATTTTTTTACAAAATTTTTATTGCAATTATTTTATTTCTACCTCAAACACTACACCAAGTTTCAAAAAGTTATCTTTTATGAATTTTGAGATACGATTTTTTATAGAAAAAATACAGAATGGCGGATATCTCGGCAACAAGGCATTTTTTTAATTGTACTCTTTCTTTTCTTTTTATTTTGACCAATAGAACCTATTTCCAAAGTTTTTGTACTTACTTACGGGACACCGTGTATAGGCACGTAAATATACAGGGTGTCCCGTAAAGTACAAAAAACTTTGGGAATAGGTTCTATTGGTCAAAATAAAAAAAGGATAAAATTTTTTCTGAAAATGCTTTGTTACCGAGATATCCGCCATTGTGTATTTTTTCAATACAAATTTATATCTCAAAAACCATTAAAGATAATTTTTCGAAACTTGGTATGGTATTTAAGATAGAAACACAATAGGCTAATTGCAAAAAAATTTCGCTAAAAATATTTTTCCGTTTCAAAATGTCATCCTGTAAAATTACTAAATAAGAGCTGATTTTATGGAAAAAAGACAAGAACAGTTTTTTTAAGCGAATTTCCTTAAAGGAATAAGCTATTACAGTAGTACTCATGGTAAGACCTAAGTCCGAGACCATGTTAACTTTTCATTTTGGGGTCCCCAGAAGCAAAAAACACCATTCGTTCGAATTTATATATATATATATATATCTATATATTTATGTATATATATATATATATATATATATATATATATACAGGGTGTCCCGAAATTATGGTAAAATATTTTAGTATATGATAGTACAGGTAAAAATAAGAAAAATAGTTCATATAAACATAGGTCCAAAAGTGCTTCGTTTTCCATCTGTGTGTCTGTTTGTGATTTTTACATATTTAATCATATCTCATGAACCTCTTAACGTACAAACTTCAAACTTAGTACATGGATGACCACTATTAAGACCTATTTTTGTATGTAGTATCAAATTTCTACTTTGTACTATTTCAAAATGGCGACTGTTTTTTGTTTTCAAAGCTAAATATCTTAAAAACCGTAAATTTTAGAAAAATTATACAAGAGACAGCAAAGTTGTGAAATTCAATCCAATTAACGCTGATATTAAGATTATGATGATCGGACAACTAAGAACGGAAAAATATTAACTTTTCTGAATAAAAACATGGTCCTTTAGAACAAACTGTCAGAAATTTCCATGTTTTTATTTGAAAAAATTAAAATTTCTCCCTTATTAGTAATCCGATCATCATAATCTTAATATCAGCGTTAATTGGATTAAATTTTAGAACTTTTTCGTCTCTTGTATAATTTTTCTATAATTTACGGTTTTTAAGATATTTAGCTTTGAAAACAAAAAACAGTCGCCATTTTGAAATGGTACAAAGTAGAAATTTGATACTACATACAAAAATAGGTCTTAATAGTGGTCATCCATGTACCAAGTTTGAAGTGTGTACGTTAAGAGGTTCATGAGATATGATTAAATATGTAAAAATCACAAACAGACACACAGACGGAAAACGAAGCACTTTTGGACCTATGTTTACTTGAACTTTTTTTCTTATTTTTACCTGTACTATCATATACTAAAATATTTTACCATAATTTCGGGACACCCTGTATATCTATATATATGTCTGTTAACACGATAGCGGCCGCAAATATGGTTAGATCTTAATGAAATTTGGTACAGACGTGTAAAGTGGTAATCACTCGGACGAGTTCGTGAACCAGCCCAATCGGACCACCGGAAGGGGAGGTAAAGGGGGATAAACCCTCCCAAAAATGGATTTTTTGAGTTTTTCACATAGAAAAATAAAATTTATCAAATTTTTGTTGGCACCATTGAATTCAGCTCAAAAAAACAAAACAATTTAGTATTTTGAATTACTGCTCTATGTCCATTGGTTACCGAGATATTGAAAGTGGTAAACACAGTACGTTGTCTCAATGTTAACCTTATGGGAAATAAGTAAAATTCTAAATTTCACTTATTTCTCAACATATCTTGACAAAACTTGGTAAATGGCTTCTTCTAGTTCAGATCTACTAAATATTGAATTAAAACCAACCAATTTAATTATACCTGTAGCAGCAAACCTGCATACTCATTCCCCATGTTATTCTTATGGAGCTTACAAAAACATGTAAAATCTCGCTATGTTGGATTGAAATATGTTGTTTTGCACTTGAATTTCGCTGAGTATGCAGGTCTGCTGCAACGGGGGTATTTGGTATTTTTAATTTTCTATCAAACGACACTAAGTTCAGAAGGATCGAACAATAAATAGCTGAAAAATAACGATTTTTAGTTGGTTAATCAGCTTTAGTGTCATATTCAGTATCAGTATCAGTATAGAACCTAATCCCAAAGTTTTTGTAGGCCTACCTACTTACAGGACATGTGTGTGTGTATATATATATATATATAAATGTGAACGAACGAATGGTGTTTTTCGCTTCTGGGGGCCTAAAAACGAAAAGATATCATGGTCTTGGGCTTAGGTCTTACTATACCATGAGACCTGCGGTAATAGCTTCTTCCCTATAGGGGAAATTCGCTAAAAGCAATTCTAGTAGTTTGGAAGTTTCCTGTTACAACTATATTAAATTTAAAATTTTCCCTTACTTCATGGGGCATCTAGGCTATATGGGTCCACATGAGAGCTGTTTTTGAACAATTTTGGCTGGGTAAGGAGGACTCTTAACCAGCAACAAGTACTACAAATACAGTAAACTCCCCATTATCCGCGAGCGGATTATCCGCCTGTGCTACGAAAAGCGAGAAAATACGTATTTATAAAATATTAGAATGAACTGACAAGGTTTTTTTAGTACAAACGCGTGCAGGCTTTTTCTGTCTCCCGTAACGCGAAGACGATTTTTGTTTACCGCGACGCAAAGACAATGTTTGTCTATCGCAACGTGAAGACGATTTTTGTCTACTGCGACGGGACGACGATTTTTGTTAACTGCGATGCGACAACAATATTTATCTATTGCGATAATGATATTCGTCTACTGTGACGACCATATTCGTCTACCACAATGTTTACCACAACAATGATACTCGTCTAGCGCATCAACGAACTTTGCCTACCGCGACGTCTATATTCGTATAAACCGACGAAGATATTTTTCTACCACGGCGACGATACTCGTCTACCGTGACAACGATATCCTTCTACCACGGCGACGATTTTCGTGTACTGCAATGTGACAACAATATGTGTCTACCGCGACAATGATATTTGTCTACCACGACGACGATATTCATTTACCGCGGCGTTCATATTTGTCTGTTGTGACGCGATACTCGCCTACCGCGATGTACAGGATATCCCCCCAAAATTAAATCTGGTTTCATGCTGACTGTATTAAATAAATTGATTTTTAATGTTGAAATTGTTTTTCTCTTTTATTCTCTCCCATTTTCAACACTTGCGGATTATCCGCAATTTTCATTATCCGGGGTAGTCGCACCACCCAATACCGTGGATAATCGGGAGTTTACTGTAGTCAGAACACGCCTATCTTACTACCATTACAACAAATGAAGCAGAGACAGCCATCTTGTTGTCTAGGTATAGTCATTAAAATGGCGTTCATAACCGCTTAATTTGTCAGGACACCGTTTTATGACTCTGTACCTAGACAAGATGGCGGTCTCTGCTTCATTTGTTGTAATGGTAGTAAGAAAGGCATGTTCCGTCTATTTGTACTATGTGGTCGCTGGTTAAGTTATACACTATTTCTGAATGACATATGGTTTATTTTGATTTTAAAAAGTTTGCATCACTACAACTTTATGAATTAATTATATATATTTTAAGTGTTCATGAATTGGAACAAAACATTGACCTACGTCCAAGTGAATGAACAATTTTTCAGTTTTTTTTAGTACTTACTTATCAGTGCCGAATTTAGCACTATTCCCACAAAGCCCAGGCTTAAGGCTGTGCGCCAAATGGAGCCGCATGGCATAGGGCTGAAAAAACGGTATTTCAAGTGAATTTGAAGGGTACTTTGGCATTATACAGAGACCACTCTTATACAGCACGCTGCGGCAGTTATGTTAGATTAGTTTATCATAAATATGTCAGTAGGACTTTCCTCGTTTTGTTACAAATCGAATGATACCAGATTAGTCATACTTTTGCTTGCCAAAACTCATTGACAGGCGATGCATGAACTCCAGACAACGACCTGACCTTGGCCTACTTAATGGATATTTGGCGGGCGGAAGTATGACTCATCTGGTATCGTTCGATTCATAACGAAACGAGGAAGTCCAACGAGGTTATTTATGGTAACCTAACCTAACATAACATAACCGCAGCAGCGTGCTGTATAAGGGTGATGATGATCGGGTGAAGTTGCTAACCCTTCTGGGAAGCAGAAAACAAAGAACGCTCTTCGCAATTAATATCCAATTTGGACAGTAAGTCAATCACAGTATGTACTTTCCAATTATGTCGTTATATTTCTTATCCAGTAAAAAAACCTCCCTAAAAATAGTGGCCTCCATACAATAAGTTAACTTACCAAAGTAGGCCTACAGTACCTTTAAAGATATAATTAGACTCCAGAAATATATCTTTGACTGATATGGAGCTAAAGAAAAAAAAGGTTACCACTTTTCCACTTTTGACGAGGCCAATGAAGGCCTCAAGGGGGCTGTATAAAAATCGAGGCTTTAGCCCGCGGCCGTAAATCCGGTACTGATCGTTATTGATGTCTTAATGGTTAGGTTTTGCTTTCCATTAAGTTATAGGCAAAAGAATCTCTGGTTTAAACATAACCAGCTAAACATAAAAGCTTACAAATCTATGGACCAGTGGATGAACACTTTATTGCAAATCAATTTCTTACGTAGTCAGTTTTAGCCGGTGTGTTCATTCACTGGAACCTCACAGTTAACCCCTTGACCCTGGATTAACAACTTAAGTTGCCCCCCCGCCCCCACCTCCGCGGTTTCGACGTGATCAGTGGCGCAGAGTTTGATTACACGATCAACACAAACACGCAGGGCTTTCGTCTCAACGCAACGTAAACATGGGCGGATTTCGTGATAATCTTTGGGGGTGCCAGCAATCCTAAGTATCATACAAAAATCCAAACATCCTAAACAATCGGTCCGTTTTAAGGTCTATTCCAACTAGCTATTTATTTTACATTACAACAACCCCTGTGTAATTTATGTAGTAGATCATTCAAAGTTTGTTTAAAATAAGTTTCCCATATTCTGCCTAAAATGAGGGGGTGCCGGGGGTGCCTGGCACCCCCAGAAATCCGCCCATGAACGTAAACATAATACATTTGACACCCCTACTGACCTGAGTCGAATCTGGGTATGCCTTTGATTAAACAGCTGACTGTAATCAAAATTTAATATCTCGTGTCACTATCTCTCTTAACTCAAACCACTCAAACTAAACACTACACCTAATCCTGAACGCAAACAAAGTAGGCTAGACGGGATGTTTAAGGGCCTGTTTGCACGACGCCCAGTACAGTGGACAGTAACACCTTTAAACAAAAGAGAACAAAAGAATTTTTTTCTACTGTCCTACTGTCTGGTCGTCGTGCAAACAAGGCCTAATTACTGAGCGAATGAGCGAACGAAAAATGACAATAAACTTGTTGTAAAAGGGCCACGGCCAGGGCGGCTTCGGGCCTTCGGCTTCCTCTCAGGCCTTGTTTGCACGACGACCAGACAGTAGGACAGTAGAAAAAAATTCTTTTGTTCTCTTTTGTTTAAAGGTGTTACTGTCCACTGTACTGGGCGTCGTGCAAACAGGCCCTCAGTCCAAGTCCAAGGAGCGCTGTGCGTGCGCATCCAGCGTCAGCTGATTGTCGGTCAGGTCAGCTGTTGTATTATGACGTCATCTGGGGGTCAGCGGCTACATAGAGTAATAATAATAACTTCGTTAAGAGTTGCCAGTCCCTTGTTAACTCCGTGGCTCAATCAGCAGCGCTGCCTGGCAACTAGGCCACGAACTAATCTAGCAAAAAATACAAAAAACGGCGCCTCTTGTCATCTGTCGTCTGCCTTTGCCTAGCTTCATTTTATTTGTTTACTTTTGATTTCATACTTTCATGGATCGGATGAATGGATGAGAGTTAAATTAGTATGAAGCGTGATATTATTTTTAAGATAAATCAACAAAGGTTATTGAAAGTTTTGATCACGATAAAATCCCTAATATAATTGGATGAGATATGGCATTGTTAAAATCTGCATAGTATGTACTTCTTTAAAAAACAAACTGTAAGTATAGTGTCATAAGTTAGGTTACTTTTGTAATAGGTTAAATTGAATATGAAAGTTAGTTCCCTAAAACAACAGGCTAAATGGGTAATAATAGTGATGATAGTAGAAGATATAAAAGGCATACCCCCTACATGATCATTGTGTACTTTTGCCTACATTCTTTACATACTTACCGTACAATCTTAATACTAGACTTTAAAGTCAACTCCTCCGAAGTAATCCCTGGATGGGCCAACCAGTCTTCATCTGGATCAAGATTAAAACTAGAGAAAATGCTAATATTTTAATTATATTTCTTGTTACTATGGATTCCTTAAAAATTATCTGATGAATAAGTTAACAGCGGACTCGCGAGGGCTCTTAGGATCCTTCTCATTGCAACATTACAGAGTCCTTAAATCCTGACTATAGCCGTCATAATCTACCAAGTTTCTAAAGTTCACATGTCCGTGTCATCTTTCTGTGCTTAAAAAAATTATAGTTCCCTAATTTAATTAATCAGTGAAGCATCGCATTAAAGTGAAAAAATTCCTGCCCTCGCCTAACAAAAACTTACTCTTGAACTTGACTTATTAGCCCATCTGCACAAAGGCTGCTTTTTCCTTTAAGTCAGGGAAATTTCTTGATGCGTCTGATAGATTTTGACCATCAGATTCAAACCTTAATTCAAAAAGGCCATCACTTAAGGAGACACCCTAATGTGCAGAGAGTATCTAATTGCTTGAGTCTAACAAATTAATCATTTTAGAGAGCCAAAATTTTGTTTTCAGACTGCCAAATCTAGCCTATGTATATACATGCCAGGACCAACTATGTTTTTATCAACAATAAAACTTATTTTAATTTATTATGAAATAAATATTAATGGCAGCACGTTTAAGTTAGGCTTGAATCTAATTTCTAATAGTTAACACATTCACTGCGGCAGCAAAATACCTATATGTGCCGGGATAAATATAGGTACTTACTCCACATATATACATACTGGTATATACAGCGAAGTACACAACTGAAAAGCAGGTATTCCGAACCACATGCGGGCAACGAATCAACGTTCCCGAGCTAAGTGCTGGGACACGGTAAACTGAATCCTTGTGAATGGTGTAACCACAATCCGGTATGTGGCCCGCACTCGGGTCGCGACGCGGACCACATACTGGTATGTGGTACGCAGCGAATGTGTTAAGGACCATAAAAATTAAATAGGATTGTTATAGCAAATGACTTATTCAGACTAGTCCCATACAAGACGTCAAAGAATCGTTAAGGTAACAAAAAAAATAGATTTATATCAGTTGAATTTCCATAGGCCCTAACTCATGTTGCTGGATGCATTGGAGCTTGGGGCCACTAAGTTTGCTGTTTTTTATCATTTTACTGAATTGGCGTTATATTGTGTGTTGGGCGGATATCTTGAATAGGCCTACTATTATTCCCACAGAAAAAAACTCAAGTGGTGCAACTTGGAAGAAGACACAGTTTCCTACAATTTAATTATTTTTGCAGCCACTCAGTTTTTATGGTTGTACCAAAAATTGCATTGTTGGTTACTAAATAGCAACAAAATGTAGCCAAATCTATTAAAATTTTTTTTATTGCAGGAAGGATTGAAAACAAACCCTCAATATTTTCTAATTGAATTTTGACTAGTAGGCCTAAACTATTTAATCTCTAATTATAAACATTCCGTTACTGATTAACAATAATTACAAACTATATGTTTCAAAGCATTGGCAACTATCATGATTTATGGAAATTTTAAGTAAAAAAAAACAATTACAGGCAGTGGCCTGTATTCTAGTTTTGTAATATTCTAAGTTTATCTGTTAGTGCAAATTGAAAGATAGCCTACTTTTGATGTTTATTATACATTGAAAAACCATTCATGAATTCAAGAAGGTTTAGGTAAAAAACGTTAAACTTATGTTAACCTTCATAAAGTAGGGTGTTGAGTATAAAATCAACAGAATATAGTATATAAAAAAAAACATCGGAACCAATTAATTATTAGATATTTATACCAGTACAGGGAAAAGGTAGGCTAATCTTTTTATCATGTATTAATACATTATTGAGATCTGTTTTGGGATTATTTTTCAGATTTAAAAACCAGATTTGAGGCATGAAACTCTCCAAAAATGGGTTTTCTAAAATATCACCAGAAGGGGATGTCTCTATACAGATACAAAAGAAAATCAGAAGATAAATGCAGCTGATAAAGTAAAAAGTATATTTTCAAGCGCACAAGCATTGACTTTGCATAGGCCTATATTATATATCATCGTATAATGAGTATATTGTAACGTATGTTTTTACAAAAGTAAAAGTTTAATCATTAATTTTTCATTGAACGTAAACATTTTATATTATTCTTCATTTTGATGCATTCAAAGACTTTCTTTTTCTGTGATCAGTTTACATCTAACGTCTTCAAAGTTTTGATCATGTTTCCAGGAAAGTGGTTGTTGTTTACTGTAAAAAACACAGATGTATTACAATATTTTTTTAAATATACATTTTTTCTCACATAACAATTTTGTATTGATTATAATTACCATGATTTATGAAATGACAATAACTGTACTAAGTACTGTATAAATTGTTAATTGACATAGGAATATGTGGGTTTGAAGTATGTGGCCTTACGAGAGTAAAGTAGAACGAGGCTTGCCAAGTGCATCATGCTGATTTTCAAATATCATGAACACCCTCGTTTGATCTCACCTTTTTTCGACAAGAGTGTAGACCTGCTATCAGCATTACCATTCATTTTCTGCCACTTGTAGTATGTTTTATGTGTTATAGGAAATATTTGGTCTCTTGTCAGTTTAAGCTAAACCGAAAATATGGTACTCTTGTCAGTTTAAGCTAAACCAAAACTATGGTAATAAGTGTGCCACACAGATGGTTTAATGTACGGTATCACCGTAATCGTTTCTCATTCTTGCTCTCACTTACTAATCTTGGACGAGGATATCGTTACAATTTCACAAATTTACTTGAAAAAAAAACTACTCAAAAAACAATTAAAATCTTTTATATCATTAATCTAACTTAATTATACATGGTTCAGCAAATGTCTGGAATATATGAAATAGCTTCTAAATTATTTTGGTCCATGTAATGAAACTTTGCAGTTGTGCATTATTAGTCATAAATAGAAATATTTTCACGTATTTTATTATTTTTTTGCAAGACCAAATAACGTCCCATGCTGGAAGTCTTCAAAATTCATAACAGCGCACACCGTGTCTCAAAAAGTCAATCCATTCATAAGTTTCAGCTCCTCAATGATTTTAATGTTCTGGCCATTAAACTCTAAGCAAAAAGTAAGGAGAACAGTCTAATTACTAATAAAGCACTCGAAACAGTGTAGCCTAATGTAATTGTAGATTTTATAATACGTCAAAGTATCCTTTTTAATGAAAAATACATGTATCTAAAACTCACCTATATAGTTCCGAGTGCTTAATAGACTTTTTTTCTTAACTATCGCATACAGTTTAGTGGGCAACATTAAAATCGTTGAGGAGCTGTAACTTCTGATTGGATTAACCTTTTGAGGCGTGGCTTGCGCTGTCATGATCTACTGATTAAGACCTTTAAAATGAGGTATAGCTAGAGGTATGCTTACATTTAAGAATTTCAAAACTTCCAGTGTGGACCGTCCCCTCATCGTGCGAAAAACTAAGAAAATAGGCCAAAATATTTGTATTTGTAATAGATACACAACTGTTAAGTTTCATTACTTTCTGCAAAATCAAATGAAAGTTACTTAATATATTCCAGACTTTTGCCAAACCCTGTATTTTAAATTTAAAACAGTTTATAATTTTTTATTTATTTAAATATAAGGTATTTAAAAGTAAGTTGGGAATATGCACTGCAGTATCTTATCTCTACACATTGGGAAAGTACCAGTGTTACGTGACGATTCATGATAATTATGAAAACATTTTCTAACAATCCTTGCCTTGCATAATGATCAGTTATAACAGAGAATTGGTTTATTATTAAGGTGTAAATAATTATGAGCTTACCTTCACATGCATTGTTGGTGTCAAAGTTATAGTCATCATGAGAAATGGAGAGCAGAATTCAAGCAATAATTCCTCTATATTATAGATTTATTGTGGTATAGTGTTAAAAAAATCCATTATTGTGGTATTTCGGAAAAGGTTTTACAGGGCATGATGAAGAATGGTTCTTGAAAGGTTGCTGGAAAAAAACAAATTTGTAGTAGGCTGCCTCTACTGCTACTGCTTCCTACTACTACTATCTATGCTATAGTAACGCAGTAGTAGAGTCGGCGTTGATCAGGCCTAAACCTTTGAAGGGCTTAAGTTATAGGTCGTTTTTTACTTCAATTTAACTTTAAGCATTCTTTATCAGTGAAGATTCACTTTATTTCAGGGAGCCATAAAGGGTTGATTATCACTGAAATTGTGTCATTGAAAAATGGAGGGGAGGGGTTTTAAATAATTGTACTTGCTAAGCAGCCTTTGGGTGGGGGGTTAATAATGTTATAAAACAATGTTAAAAATGTGAAAGTAAAGAAATTAAATTCCATTCAATAACATGGAGAATGAGTATGCAGATTTGCTACAACAGGTATGTTAAAACCTTTAAAAAATCCGAGAATTAAATTTTTTTTTTAATTATTTGTTGGACCGAAAATACTATCCCTAATCTAGTAAAACTCTTATTAAATAGTCTAAATGAGTATAAATCGTCAGTAACTATCACTTTTTTCAATTGATTTCCTTCGATAGTATCATATGTGAACTAATACCATATGGTTAGTATACGTGTCAGAAATGTTTAAAAATGAGCTATTAAGGGAATTTTTCCTCCATTATGATTGCTGTAAGATTCAAATTTTTATTATTCTAGTCTTAAATAGTGTTTAGTTTAGAAAAATTACATTCATAACCTAATTACACACTTTACATGGATTTCACAAATTTTTCCTTGTGGCATATTCTGTTGGAATGAGTTTTCGCGCCGTTATTAGCCCTTGTTAAAGTAAAATTATATGTTATTAAAGGTTTAAACTTGTATATTACCCTTTAACTAGTCGAACCAAAGGATTATATATTAAAATATACTAAGGTTTTACCTTAATACGTTTACTGTTAGCCAAAATGTATACATTTATACAATTCTGAGGAAACTTGGTTGACAAATTTTAAATTGCTAATAACTTAGGTACTTACCGACCGAATCTAATAAATTTGGGCTTAAAAGTTGCACCTTTACATGAACTTTAAGATATATTTACTCTCATCCCTGCGGTATGAACCCTAATGTCTACAGCGTCGAGAATACCCCTACCAATCGCAAGCTTTCACTATAATCAAACTTAACTCGACTATTTTAGGCCGCATACACCTTACATTTACACCCTCGGTATGGTAATGACAAGCTCTTTGATACTCAATACATTTTTTACTAGGTTATCATAGGCCCCATTATATTAGTGTTCACGACATTGACTGTCTGTGGCTGTGCCGCGCGGCGGGGCTGGCTGGCTACATTCACACTATATTTTAGCTGGGTTATTCCAACATTTTAGGTTAATTTTATTAACGTAAACAAATTTTATTGAAAATAATCCCTTGTATGTTGTAAACTCAAAAATCATAAAAAATCATAAAAAATTTACCTAATTTTCAAATAGGGGGAAAAATTTTTAATTCCTCGAGGAGGGGAAAAACAACTAAAGACTAGTGTAATGTGAGGTACGATCCGTGGTATCAGTGAGTGTGGTATCTGATAGCTATCAGTGATAAGGACACGAGCTCAACACCTAGATAAGGACACGAGCTCAACACCTAACATTACACTATGAGAATTGTACGATAATTTTAGTATAGGACTTTTCTAAGATAGGACCAAATTTGGGGTTTTCAGACCCAAAAAGTTAATATGAACCCCACATGCTATTTTATTAAATTTATATTTTTTAGTATTGAAAATGAACATAAAACAATTTTAAGGACCCTTCCAGAATTTCAGCTAAAAAATAATAGATTTATCAACAAAAATGTGAATTTACTGAACAGAATAAAAATTGTCTTCATAAGACCTGTAGTCAAACCAAGGTAGGTTAAATAAACTGTTAGGTCTTATTATTTGATTTTTCGCTACTCATCACTAAATATACAAAAAAACAAAGTTTTTAGAACGATATATTTCGGTCTTGTTTCAAAGACCATCATCAGTCTTATTAATTATTTTTATAATAATTTTAGAATAAGACTGATGATGGTCTTTGAAACAAGACCGAAATATATCGTTCTAAAAACTATTTATTTTTTTGTATATTTAGTGATGAGTAGCGAAAAATCAAATAATAATAAAACCATCACGAAAACATCATACCGTCAAGAGTTACTGTTAGGTCTTGTCACTGGATTGATAAATCTTAAATAAATCATCATAAGGGGATTTTACACTCTTAGAGGCCACAATTATAATCCAATTTCCTTTAAATTTTACGGTGATTTTCTTACATTATCTGATTGGCAGGTTAATTTGAGGAATAATTCGGAACATTCTACCTCCATTTTAGGGGGGCACCAATTTTAGGGGCTTTTGAGTTTAAAGTAGGTAACATCATAACACCAACAAAATTTTAAAATTACTTTTCTTTTAAATTTTTTGATTAAATTTCCTTACAGAGAAAAAGAAGCTATCACGTTTAAGCACAAAGTTAGCCTACAGGCTATGGAGTCAGAGCTTTTTTCGCTAGTGCTGTGTTGAAATGTTTATAAAATTATTTTTAATTTGTTGAGTAAGCAGATTTTTTTATCAATGTAGAGTTCTTATCAATAGAGCTTCAATATAAAGAAATATTAAAAACAGTATGGTTTTGAAAGGAACTCTTCTTATTGAGCTTCATGTTATCAAGACAAATAATGTCATGACAATTTCAAGGGGATTTGAAAAATACTCTTGTTCATTAGGTTTTTGTGTTATAAATGTCTTCCTATCAAGGTTCTACTGTTTACAGTTTAGTTTGAAATAATCCAAGAAAAACATTGGGCCATAGAAAACATTGGCCCTTGTTCCTTGTTCAAGGAACAAGGGCCATAGGAAGCTCAAGAAACAATATCAAAATTCTGAGTAATGATAATATTAGCCTATAAATTAGTTTAACTACCCATATAACCTGATGTTTTATGTTATTTGAACGGCTAAAACTACTTTAAGGACTTTATCATGGACCAGGTTTTGTTACAGAAGGCTGATTATTATAGAAAACAGGCTGATTTTCAATATTATTAATATTTAAGGCTGATTATAAATGTTCTCAGATCCCATAGGCCTTTTAATTGATCATCTAACAATTGATATACCAAACAAATGATTTCTTAAATTGATCTTAGATCTTTTTGTGTAATCAGCTTTGTCTTCGAAACATTTCAAGTTACTTGCGTTATTCTCATAGAAATAATATTACCATTTTTTTCACTAAGCTAGCCATGAGCCAATAAATGTCATTTTCCTTCCATTCATAAAATCCAAAAAATTTTATCGGTATCAATAAGAGCCTCAAATAACTTATCAATGGAAAAAAGTAACATACATATAAGTTATACTTGTTCAAATAAAATATTTTTTCAATGCAACAAAAGAAAAAGTTACTGGTACATAAATTATGGTAGTAATTTCAAATGTTTTAACAGCTAGGCCTAATATCGGCTAGGCCTTAACACAGGCCTGCTCAGGGGTGAGAGCAGGCCTTAGTTTATCATTTATAAAAAGGTTAGCAAAGAAATATTATTCAAGTATTTATGAGATAACATTGGACAACATCATGGCCTATTTTGTACGTTTACCAATATCAATAACGGCATTATTTATTTTCTCAACAATTTAACTACCCAATTTTTTCAGTGAGGTACTTTCCTCAAATACCTATTTTTGATTGACAGCCAAGTCAACTCCTCAAGAGGTTTTGGCTGGTATTACAACTTTACAGTTAAAATAATCTATATCAGATGACGTAGTTGATAGTTTTGAGGTACACAGCACATCAAAGACTTCCATAACGTAATAGCATTTAGTAGGTAAGTAAGCTTACTGGTAGCTTCTTTCCTACAATAAAAGGAATATGTTTTGTAAAAAATCAAATCCAACCTTAAATTATATATTGTAACGGAAGCAGATATAAAATTAATTGAGTGTTAGAAAAAGCAGATCTCTCTTCATTACATAAACTTGGTTTGGAAATATGATTTGGTTTGTAAGTTAGGCCTAAAGGTACAAGCCGACGAATGATTTCACCATTCATTGACAAGGCTGTAATCACTCTAAATTGTTCCAGTAGGAAATGCTAAATAAGATAAGGCTACTTTAATTCAATTATTCAAAACATCGTTTGTTTGTAATGGACATTACAAAACCGAAAAGTCAGTCAGGCTAGGCTGTAAGACCTTTCAGCTTGATAATATAAAGGTAACATTTTTAAAACAATGCTTAGCCTACCTGTCAATATTTAGTGGAAAGACGAAAAAATTAGGTACACAGTTTAAATAATAACTATGATCAACATTAATCTCTTTTGATTTACAGCCAAATACGGCACAAGATTTGAGTTGCTGAGGCATCTTAATTATACAAAGGAAATCAAAACTCGACTTGTTTTTGTTTATTCTCATACAGAAGTAGAGGGAACGGAAAAGGAAGTTGGCATTTTGCTGTCGTTGCTCTGATTGGTTGTCGCTCTGAAGAAGAAGAAGAGCTCTCTTGAACAACGACATCTTACTACTAGGCCACGAACTAAAAAAGCCGTCCATTGCGTTCCATAAGGCTGTCTCTGGGCTGGCGGCTACGACCAAGGCCCCACTGAAAATACAGGCCATGCTGCAGCGATCCCAGCGCTACGCCACGTCACACAAGTAGGCAGGGAACTAACATCCTATGTTTACATTTTATTGCTAAATGTCAAATATCCCTTGTTTGTTTACGTTTTTTCTGTTTACATTTCATCACTAAACGTCAAAAATTACTTGTTTGTTTACGTTTTCTTGTTTTGATTTCAAAGGAATCGATGAGCAGCACAGCTGTGAGTCCTGAGCCAGACTTTCAGACCGCCTACTTGTTTGACGTCATAAATCCTGCAGCTTGGCCTGTATATGTAGTGTGGCCTTGCTACGACAAAAAACATTAACATTAGGCCTTGTTTGCACGACGACCAGACAGTAGGACAGTAGAAAAAAATTCTTTTGTTCTCTTTTGTTTAAAGGTGTTACTGTCCACTGTACTGGGCGTCGTGCAAACAGGCCCTTAGAGACTGGGTGAACGCAACGCGCGCTGCTTCGGTTTGAAATTGTGACAAATTTAATTTAGCATAGCCTTCTCTAGTCGATGAGTGAACGAAGTGAACGATTCGAGTGGAGTGAATAAAAACTAGATTCTACTAGGTAGAATCTTACTAGTCTAAGATAGAATTACCACTATACTTAGACCTAACTGATTTTGAAGTGAATAAGAAGTTGCTAAGTCTAGGTAGATGTATGTTGCTTCCGTCCGGATTATCAGTAGATTTAGATTCAAGGGCTTAGATACATCTAGCTTTACTCGAAGTCTGCCTGTCCGCGACTTGTAACTTGCTGTTATCCCTTACCCCTCATCTCTACTACCTCTAGTAGGCCTACTCATTCCTTCTTAATGCAGTCCTTCTTGTCAGTCGTTGATAAAGGCCGTTTGCCATTAGTGCAACCAGGTGCAACTTTGTTTCGCGAAACATTCACGAAACCATGTTAAGTATATCTATATAAAAAATGTCGCGAAATGTTTCGGCAGTAAGGCGAAATTTTAGCCCCATTACAATACATTGTTTCACGCGAAATGTTTCAGACGATTTTGTGTTTCGCGTGAAATGTTTCACGTGAAAACTTGCAATAGTGGCATACGCCCTTAAACACATTTTATTTTGACACTGGAAATACTGGAATTATACTGGAACTTTAGATTTGATACTGGAATTTAGTTGAAAACAAGTGATAAAATCCTTTTAAATTAGTTTGGTCCAATACATTCAGATACCGTATAAAAAGAACGAAATCTGTTTTTTGTGTGTTTGCAAACCTAAATTAAACCACTTGTAATTCAGTTCAGTTACTAAACACCCTTCATCAGATTTAAAATTTTATATGTTGTATTTTTTAGATTGAAGCTGTTCTCAACATTTCCTACACTCACATATTGACATTTATTATATTATTTTTCATAAAACAAATTATGTGATATTAAAGTGAGAGACTGTGTCGAAAGACACTCATAGTAAATTAGAACTTTTGTTTCCTAAATTTAGCATTGGCTTATACTTTATTAATTATGTATTTGTTGTAAACTCTACTTCTAGTCCAGTCAATCTGGGGGGGGTGTTTCTAAACGCGTTTCACAAATACTATAGCTACTAACCACTAATCACTAGTTACTATGATTAATACCTCAAATTAAAGCCGGTATTTCACTGAATATTTTAAAAGATTAGGGTAGATAATATGATGCTATATACAAGTTCGCTTGCTTAGTTCTAAAATATTAGACAAATCGGACAATAAAGACCAAAGTTAATATTTTTGGCCAATTTTATAATTTTGTATTAAAGAATATATAGGGGGGTTAGGAGTAACGTATACCATTTACAAATATACCCGCCTAAAGTGAACAACATACCCAAATGATAAATGGGTTCAAGGTCAGGATTAGTCAAATGTGCAAAAACTAATCCCCATAAGAATTCTGATGTTGTCCAAGGTTATTCTTATGGCAAATATTTAAAAACCGATATCTCTGTTAATTTCAAAGCGATTTTGGTAAAACTTGGTTTGTATTTGTGAGATAATTATATGTTAATTTGTTTTATTTCATTATATAAGTTTTCTGGTTTTAAATGACTTTAAGGGAGAAAGTATGTGTCAGGTTCCTGATACCATATTTACATATCAAATAAAATGTTGCTTCTCTTTTCTTGGAAATGCGACATTACACATTTATTCATTCATTCATTCATTCATTACTGATGAGTGATTGGGTCCAATTCTCAACAACTGGATGATTTATTTGTAAAATTTCTATAATTACATAGCAATATATAGAATTCTGAGGTTCTGGTGACAAGACTGTACGGTGCTGCTCCCTGTAGAAGAGCGGGAGAAGCTCCAGCATGGGCTCTCACCTTATACCCCAAACCTGTAGCTAGTCACACAGTATCCTCTCACGGTGCGCAGTGTTGTCGTGAGTGTCGAGTGGCAAGTGACTTGAGTTCCTTCCTACTCCACCGTCCACATGGATTAATAACAGTCTTGGACTTCCTGTGCCGTTTCCGGTAGGTTAATAGAAGCCTCCGGAATCGCAATTCTACTTAGATTGTATTTTCCTTCAGTTTTTAGGCTGATGCTTCAAGTTTTGGAAGCAAAAATAGGACTCAGTGTTTGCAAGATTATGTCCACTAATAGAAGGCTCGTTGCTGGACCCTCATGATTTATCAGGGTTTGGGTTTACTGTACTGAAGTTATTTGAAAATAGCCTACCTTTTCAGAGTTTACTTTTTAATCCCTAATTTACCAATGTTGTTGAAATCGACGTTTGAAAATGGTTTTATTTTATCTTGTAAAATTTAATAGGTACTATGGATGTTTAGATTTATTGACAACCTTAGCTATCTTTCAAATAAATGTAATTGGTATAATATTTTTCAATCTCTCACCTCTAATTGTTATTTACAGAAAACGCTTTAAGGCAATATTAAAATATGAGGATGCAAATCAATTAAAATTAATTGTAATACCTCCTTAAAGTAAAGAAGGATATTATTTAATCCGTCAATATCATGAAATGCTATGCTTTTATCAAACAAAAACATGCAATTTGGCAAGTAGGAATAAGACCGTAATATCTCCAGGCTGTATTTTTCCACTTTTGATTCTCAAGGGTATTTAACCCATAAAAACCAATAAAATCGACAAAAATTCAAATTTCACAAAACGGCTCTAATTATTTTGATAAACAATTCACGGTTTATAGTGCTTAATATGCCAAACAAAATGACACCACTCACATGTCTAAAAAATCAGCTTCAGAAGTCAGGGATTCAAATTTATTTTCTAATTTACTTAATCATAAATTATTAATCAAAATATACTTGCAACCCTTTAATTTGGCTTGAAAAAAATAATCCATTGTTTTGAAATGATTAGTCTATGTTAACTGGTTGCGGCAAGGCGATACAAACAAATCGTTTTTTTTGTGTCGCCTTGGTTGCGGAGATAATGTTTTTTTGTTTGGCGGTAAACGCAGTACGTTGTCTATAATGTTATTCTTAAGGCAAATATTTAAAAATCGGCATCTTCGTTAGTTAATTGCTAACCGATTTTGGTAAAACTTAATATGTATTCGTGCAGTGATGGATCTACACTTACGGTCGCCCTTTGGGCAAAATCGGCCAAATTTATACATACAAAGTTTTGCTCTCTCCATCAAATCCATCAACACGTCTTGCAAAGTATCTCTTTGAATTTCTTGTATTAAATTTGTTGTGTTTGTTTTGAGGTGCTGAATATCCTGTGAATTATTTCGTAGGTCTTACCTTTTTTGTATCCCCAAAGAAAATATTATAGTGGGGTCAAATTTGGGGATTTTGTAAGGGAATAATGAAATAAAGTTTTGGGTTGCGTTAAAAAAACACCTTGTATAAGTCAACCGTAACAACGAATCCATTTGCTAAGATAATTAGATTTGGCAATATAACTAGATTTAATTTTTTTGCTACTAGATATAAAAAAATCTAAATGATTTCAACATAAAAAATGTATTAAGAATATTTTATACATAACATAACCAACTTAAATATTACTATCATTTTGAACATGGGTGAAGCCACTAGGGGCTGCTATACATACACGTCACGTCACGTCACGTCATGTCATGTTGCGTCCATTTTCGATGTGAATGAAACCTGTGTAATCAAATCGAACCGGCTACACATACACGTCACGTCACGTCACGGCACGGCCCGACTAGAATGCTCTGATGAAGGTGCTGCTATACATACACGTCACGTCACGTCGCGTCGTGTCCATTTTCGATGTGAATGAAACCTGTGTAATCAAATGGAACCGGCTATATATACTCCTCACGTCACAGCACGGCCCGACTCGAATGCTCTGAAGACTACACGGCCGAATTGGGACGCGACGCGACGTGACGTGTATGTATAGCTTATACCGACGTCCACTCGGCCATTCGGCTCTTAGAAACTAGAAAAATGCAAATCGGTGCGAATCAATGCGAATATAATCGGTGCGTGCTGTACATACACGCACTGATTATGTACCTTCCAGGTACATACACGTCGCGTCACGTCGCGTCCACTTTACGGCCAATTCGGCGATTCCGGAGGGGGTACTATACATATTCGCATCGATTCGCATTTTCTAGTTTCTAAGAGCCGAATGGCCGATTGGACGTCGGTGTAAACACGTCACGTCACGTCACGTCACGTCGCGACGCGTCCCAATTTGGCCGATTCGGCCGTGTATATGCTCTTCAGAGCATTCGAGTCGGGCCGTGCCGTGACGTGACGTGTATATATAGCCGGTTCCATTTCATTACACAGGTTTCACTCACATAGAAAGTGGACGCGACGCGACGTGACGTGACGTGTATGTATAGCAGCACCTTAAGTGGACGCGACGTCACGTCACGTCCACTTACGGCCAATACGGCAATTACGGAGGGGGTATACGTATTCGCATCGATTCGCATTTTCTAGTTTCTAAGAGCCGAATGGCCGAGTGGACGTCAGTCCGTCAGTGTAAGCTATACATACATGTCACATCACGTCACGTCGCGTCGCGTACCAATTCGGCCGATTCGGCCGTGTATGCTCTTCAGAGCATTCGAGTCGGGCCGTGCCGTGACGTGACGTGACGTGACCTGACGCGACGTGTATGTAAAGCAGCACCTACTATACCTAACTTAGTTTATTTTATTCCGGTTTACTCTAGTATTCACTTTAACATCCATTTTTCGTTCTCTTCGTACAAATAGTAGTCTCCAAACAATAACACAACGCTTCATCTAAATTACATTTTTTTCAACAGACAACAGACCTTGTCGTTCAGTCATCATCGTATATTTAATTAATTAATTTCTTAAGGCGATTCTTTGCGTCAAAATTGTGGGCGCCTGGCAAGTCGTAGAAAGATGGGAAAGGGCTCACATTAAAGGTCTCTATTCCGTGATGGCGGGAAAAATAATGAAATCGCTGGAAATTCACCAGAAAACGAGAAATAACACGAAATATCTGCCATTTAAAAAGCATTGGGATCTAAAAACGTCTGCTTTGTTTACATAAAACATGTGATGCTGATATACTTGATTGAAAACCATTGGTAGGCTAGATATCAATATAAGGTAGATTTAGTTTGCTATGAAGGTATTTTGTACTATAATAAAGGATCGTTTGAATTTTCCCTCATTAGGGGCTTTAAGCCCCTCCAAGCCACTAGTTGCTATTTAATTACTGTTATCTCATAAATCGGCTGAACAAATAAATTGATTTGTAAAGTAATTTCTTCGACCAGTGCTGATGCGACTGTAGAACAGGAGTGACATATTAGGCGACGAGTGAGCGCGAAAGTGGGCAGACGAGAGGATTGATCAACCAGTAACCAGCTGGCCTTGCCGACGCCTGGCTCAGGCCCCCCGGCCACCTCCGCGACGGCAGCAGACGGTGGGCAGTGGGCACACAGGGGTGGAATGTGACAAAGCTACGTGCCGACACCTAGCCTTTCGACAACAGCAGATAGTGGGCAGTGGGCACACAGGGGTGGAATGTGACAAAGCTACGTGCCGACACCTAGCCTTTCGACAACAGCAGACGGTGGGCAGTGGGCACACAGGGGTGGAATGTGACAAAGCTACATGCCGACACCTAGCCTTTCGACAACAGCAGACGGTGGGCACACAGGGGTGGAATGTGACAAAGCTACGTGCCGACACCTAGCCTTTCGACAACAGCAGACGGTGGGCACACAGGGGTGGAATGTGACAAAGCTACATGCCGACACCTAGCCTTTCGACAACAGCAGACGGTGGGCACACAGGGGTGGAATGTGACAAAGCTACATGCCGACACCTAGCCTTTCGACAACAGCAGACGGTGGGCACACAGGGGTGGAATGTGACAAAGCTACATGCCGACACCTAGCCTTTCGACAACAGCAGACGGTGGGCACACAGGGGTGGAATGTGACAAAGCTACATGCCGACACCTAGCCTTTCGACAACAGCAGACGGTGGGCAGTGGGCACACAGGGGTGGAATGTGACAAAGCTACGTGCCGACACCTAGCCTTTCGATAACAGCAGACGGTGGGCACACAGGGGTGGAATGTGACAAAGCTACATGCCGACACCTAGCCTTTCGACAACAGCAGACGGTGGGCACACAGGGGTGGAATGTGACAAAGCTACATGCCGACACCTAGCCTTTCGACAACAGCAGACGGTGGGCACACAGGGGTGGAATGTGACAAAGCTACATGCCAACACCTAGCCTTTCGACAACAGCAGACGGTGGGCAGTGGGCACACAGGGGTGGAATGTGACAAAGCTACGTGCCGACACCTAGCCTTTCGACAACAGCAGACGGTGGGCACACAGAAGTGGAATGTGACAAAGCTACATGCCGACACCTAGCCTTTCGACAACAGCAGATGGTGGGCAGTGGGCACACAGGGGTGGAATGTGACAAAGCTACGTGCCGACACCTAGCCTTTCGACAACAGCAGACGGTGGGAACACAGGGGTGGAATGTGACAAAGCTACGAGCCGACACCTAGCCTTTCGACAACAGCAGACGGTGGGAACACAGGGGTGGAATGTGACAAAGCTACATGCCGACACCTAGCCTTTCGACAACAGCAGATGGTGGGCAGTGGGCACACAGGGGTGGAATGTGACAAAGCTACATGCCGACACCTAGCCTTTCGACAACAGCAGATGGTGGGCAGTGGGCACACAGGGGTGGAATGTGACAAAGCTACATGCCGACACCTAGCCTTTCGACAACAGCAGACGGTGGGCACACAGGGGTGGAATGTGACAAAGCTACGTGCCGACACCTAGCCTTTCGACAACAGCAGACGGTGGGCACACAGGGGTGGAATGTGACAAAGCTACATGCCGACACCTAGCCTTTCGACAACAGCAGACGGTGGGCACACAGGGGTGGAATGTGACAAAGCTACATGCCGACACCTAGCCTTTCGACAACAGCAGACGGTGGGCACACAGGGGTGGAATGTGACAAAGCTACATGCCGACACCTAGCCTTTCGACAACAGCAGACGGTGGGCAGTGGGCACACAGGGGTGGAATGTGACAAAGCTACGTGCCGACACCTAGCCTTTCGATAACAGCAGACGGTGGGCACACAGGGGTGGAATGTGACAAAGCTACATGCCGACACCTAGCCTTTCGACAACAGCAGACGGTGGGCACACAGGGGTGGAATGTGACAAAGCTACATGCCGACACCTAGCCTTTCGACAACAGCAGACGGTGGGCACACAGGGGTGGAATGTGACAAAGCTACATGCCAACACCTAGCCTTTCGACAACAGCAGACGGTGGGCAGTGGGCACACAGGGGTGGAATGTGACAAAGCTACGTGCCGACACCTAGCCTTTCGACAACAGCAGACGGTGGGCACACAGAAGTGGAATGTGACAAAGCTACATGCCGACACCTAGCCTTTCGACAACAGCAGATGGTGGGCAGTGGGCACACAGGGGTGGAATGTGACAAAGCTACGTGCCGACACCTAGCCTTTCGACAACAGCAGACGGTGGGAACACAGGGGTGGAATGTGACAAAGCTACGAGCCGACACCTAGCCTTTCGACAACAGCAGACGGTGGGAACACAGGGGTGGAATGTGACAAAGCTACATGCCGACACCTAGCCTTTCGACAACAGCAGATGGTGGGCAGTGGGCACACAGGGGTGGAATGTGACAAAGCTACATGCCGACACCTAGCCTTTCGACAACAGCAGATGGTGGGCAGTGGGCACACAGGGGTGGAATGTGACAAAGCTACATGCCGACACCTAGCTTTTCGACAACAGCAGATAGTGGGCAGTGGGCACACAGGGGTGGAATGTGACAAAGATACGTGCTGACGCCTGGCCTATCGACAACAGCAGATGGTGGGCAGTGGGCACACAGGGGTGGAATGTGACAAAGCTACGTGCCGACACCTAGCCTTTCGACAACAGCAGATGCTGGGAACACAGGGGTGGACAGCAGAAGGTGGGCAGTGGGCACACAGGGGTGGAATGTGACAAAGCTACGTGCCGACACCTAGCCTTTCGACAACAGCAGACGGTGGGAACACAGGGGTGGAATGTGACAAAGATACGTGCCGACACCTAGCCTTTCGACAACAGCAGATGGTGGGTAGTATGCACACAGGGGTGGAATGTGACAAAGCTACATGCCGACACCTAGCCTTTCGACAACAGCAGATGGTGGGCAGTGGGCACACAGGGGTGGAATGTGACAAAGCTACATGCCGACACCTAGCTTTTCGACAACAGCAGATGGTGGGCAGTGGGCACAAAGGGGTGGAATGTGACAAAGATACGTGCTGACGCCTGGCCTATCGATAACAGCAGACGGTGGGCAGTGGGCACACAGGGGTGGAATGTGACAAAGCTACGTGCCGACACCTAGCCTTTCGACAACAGCAGACGGTGGGAACACAGGGGTGGACAGCAGAAGGTGGGCAGTGGGCACACAGGGGTGGAATGTGAAAAAGCTACGTGCCGACACCTAGCCTTTCGACAACAGCAGACGGTGGGAACACACGGGTGGACAGCAGAAGGTGGGCAGTGGGCACACAGGGGTGGAATGTGACAAAGATACGTGCTGACGCCTGGCCTATCGACAACACCAGGTGGTGGGCACACAGGGGTGAAAAGTGACAAAGCTACGTGCCAACACCTGGCCTATCGACAACAGCGGATGGTGGGCACATAGGGATGGAATGTGACAAAGCTACGTACCGACGTACAGTGCAATTAGCTCAAAAACAGGCCTTAGGTCAACATTCAAAAACACAGAAGAAATTTGCCTGGAGTATGTCATGACACCTCCCTTGCTTTGGAAACAAAAGTCCCTAAAAGTCCCGTGACGGGTTTTCCGCCATTTTGAGAAAAACCTCCGCCATATTTGATTTTTGTAAGCTTCTACTAAAACTACAATAAAGTCAAAAATAATGGACCCACAATATTGAATTTGATTTCACCTTGTTCGAAAATAAATTTCCTACAATAAAAGTATAGTTTTTAAGGTAATTTGATGGTACAAAGCATAGTTTAGATGCGATAAAGTGAAAAAAGTTGTAGTTTTTTTTCGAAAAATCAAATACACTCTTATACATTTGCCACATTTTTAAATGAATAAAATTTATTAATACTTATTTTTCACAAACTAAAAATATCGCAATAAAATTCTGAACAAGATTTACTACTGTCCAGTATTAAGTTGGTTACTTAAAGCTACTCCGGGGACTAAAGAAGAATGAAGTATAAACGCGAGCGGCCGGGTTGCGTTGCTTATTGGATTTGTGTAAGCTTCTAGTAAAACTGCAATAAAGTAAAAAATAATTGTCCCAGGTTATTGAACTTGATTTCATCTTGTTAGAAAATAGATTTTCTACTAGAAAATTATAGTTTTTATGGTAATGTGATGGTACAAAGCATAGTTTGAACGAGATAAAGTGAAAGAAGTTATAGTTTTTCTCCGAAAAATCAAGTAGGCCTACACTCTTATAAATTTGCCACATTTTTAAATGTATAATATTTATTAATACTCAACTTTCACCAATTTAAAATATCGCAATAAAATTATGAACAAAATTTACTACTCTTCAGTATTAAATTGGTTATCTAAAGCTACTCCGGGGACAAAAGAAAATTGAAGTTTAAACGAGAGCGGCAAGATAGAATCAGCAATGAAATGAAAAGAATGAACCACTGACTCAACTCGACAAATCCGAACATAGTTGTAATCACTGAACATGGCCAAGATGAGAGAAACATTGTTAATACCAGACTTATAAACTACAGTCTTGTCTCGGCTTTCAGTAGGAACAATACAATTAAGGGTGGTGTGGCAATATACAAGCAGGACCGCCTTCACAATGAAATAGTCTCAGTAAATATCGAGCACCTGAGCACACCTTTGATTTGTGAAGTATCACCAATCTCGATCATCATAAGCAAGAAGTTAAGATTGAAGGCGGTGTTGGGTATCTACCGCCCTCCAAGACGTAATAAAGGAATAATTTTCTCTGGCTCTGGAGACACTTTTTAACGTCTTAGATATATGTGGGTTTCATCTGACAGCATCATTGCAATCGTTGGAGATTTCAATCAGGACTCTCTCAAGCCACACTGGGATCTCTGACCATACTGGGCAACTGTTCAACCTAAGGTTTGAAATAAAGGAAAATTTTACCATAATATCAACTCACAGGAACATCAACAACGAGATCCAACATCTTCTCAAGAAAACCCTTGCTGAGCAAGACGGGGAGGAGGTACTGACATGTGACGATGCCGAAGAAGCCTATGGCAAATTCATGCTGATTGTGTCACTTGTTCTGAACTCGGCTTGCCCACTCAAGAGAACACGTTCAAGAGCCCTGTGACGTCATTCATATAACCATCGCACCAGCTTTTGTTTGAAACTCGACCTCAGCCCTGCCCAGTCTAGACAAGGTCAAAGTTCAGAGTGCAGAGGGTATACCCAGCGGCTCAGGTAAGTCGTCGCTCTCTCGCCTGCTGACCGTCGTCCAGTTCACATCATCCGCCACCACACGATGCAAGAGTAGGCTTCTTCAGCACGGTCATGGGGTGAGAGCGGGGGAGCTGGAGCTGGTATGTAAGTAATCGATGAGTGAACGAAGTGAACGAGTCTATGTATCAGCGGAGTTGAAGATTCGTTGTCCGTCACTGTGTGAGTGTGTGAGTGTGTGAGTGTGTGAGTGTGTGAGTGTGTGTGTACGTAACGCGGTAACTAAAAAACCGCTACACTAATCAATTCCAAATTTCGCACAAACGTTAAGTATCTCACAGGGAATATGCCATTAAATTATGAAGCATATTGGTTTAGTATTTTTTGAGTAATTTAATATTTTAACTTGCAAAAAATCATCATAAGTTTAACATTGGGAAATAATTTAATTTCGTAAACTACGGGATACAAATAAAGATTGTTTCAAAATAAAAGGAAAAAAACAGTGGAATTTAGAAAAAAAGTATTTCACGAAACACTTAAATGACATGCTACATGCCTATCAATTGTTAGTTTTTTAAGTCTACGTTAAAATGTTTATTATTGAAAAAAACAATGCCTAGAAATATAAAAATTCAGATAGATCATTTCTGTTTTGTTGCCTCAGTCGAAATAGTTTATATGAATGACGCTAGATGGAACCAACAGGAACACATTGTCATTTTCCTTTTACTAACAGCTGATTCCATATATTTAAGAGAAAATATTTATTGATTGTTTCTTTTAGGTACAATTAATAAAACGTTAAAAAACAATGAGTAAAGATACTATTGCATGTATAAAAGTACATTGATGAAACAAATGTGAATTTTATCCCAGCAAACGCAATTTTTGTATAAAATTGCGATAAAAAATATATTTTTATAGCGCAATTCGTATTAATAACAAACTTTTGTGCCAAGAAGGATGCATGCGATCAGTTATATTAAGACAAATTAAATACGTATGAAATTGAATTGAGAATGTAGGATGTTGTAGTTGTAGATGTGTAGATTAATGATTTGTTTCCTACATAATTTTACTATACATAATCAAGCAAGAAATTCACAAAAATAATAATTAATTTTGCATATATAGTAGTATAATTAGTTTTATAATAATAAAGTCAGGATAGCCAGATTCAAAAATAAGAGGATTAGGTCGCGGATCCATGGACGGCTCATCATTGGCGCCGTCCTCGTGACCAGTTATTCCGCACCACACAAGCGGATCAAAAACCCGAGCAAGAGCTCTGGGAGCTTCCGTAGGCCAAGGCAAAGAATAAGCAAGCTTCGAAGCTTCTGAAACTGAAAAAGGCGGTGCAAAAGGCGAGGATCCAAAAGGATAAAAACCCGGATCTCTGCGCCACTAAAATTGTATATACGAGACTGATTACGAATGGGGTTGTTATCCTTGCTGGACGGAAAATATGCCCCTGGCAGATCCAGGTTTACTGTGGATTTATCCAATGTCAATGACTACTTTATTGTCCCCCGCCTCCTGGGTGATGAATATGTCCGTGACTACGCTCAAGGGGTTAGATGGTTCGCTTACTTCTTTCTTTAAGTACCCTAAACAGTAACCTGTAGTGATTTTAGAAACTAAACAAATGTAAATGGTATTTTTCCAATGTAAAATTGTCGCATAATTAAAAAAATGCTGGTTTACACGGGAGAAAAAAAGCATTCAAATCATCATGGCTTTAAGCCCCCCCCCATGTTCTTTTGCAAACAACCGCTTTGGCGGGAGGGCGTGGGGGGCAAAGCCCCCACACAATTTTATTACAAACAACTGCTTTGGCGGGTAATTAGTCGCTGATAGGTTTGTAGAGCTAAGTTTATTTAAATACTATTATTAAAAAAGCATGTAAACCATCATGGCTTTATAATCATTGGCAGTCTAAAGGGGGGGGTGTGGGGGGGCGAAGCCCCCCCCATGTCCTTTTTAAAACAACTACTTTGGCTTGTAATTAGTTGCTGATAGTTTTGTAGAGCTAGGTTCATTTAATACTAATAGAAAAAAACATTTAAACCATCATGGCTTTATAACATGGGCAGTGCAAAGAGTGGTGTGGGGGGCGAAGCCTCCCCAAGTCCTTTTGCAAACACCTGCTTTGGCGGGAGGGCGTGGGGGGCGAAGATATTTAATACTATTAAAAAAACAATTAAACTATTATGGCTTTATAATTATGGGCAGTGTAATGAGGGGGGTGTGGGGGGGCGAAGCCCCCCCATGTCCTTTTGCAAACAACCGCTTTGGCGTGTGGGCGTAGGGGGCGAAGCATGTTCTTCTTACAAACAACTGATTTGGCGTGTAATTAGTCGCTGATAGTTTTGTAGAGCTAGGTTCATTTAATACAAGTAGAAAAAAACAGTTAAACCATAATGGCTTTATAATCATGGGCAGTTAAAGGAGGGGGTGGGGGGGCAAGCCCCCCCCCACGTCCATTTGCAAAGAACTGCAATGGCGTGTAACTGTCATTAGTTTCTCATAATCTCGTAGAGCTAGTTTTACACAGTAGAAAAAAAAACATTCAAACTATCATGGATTCTTAATCACGGGCAGAGTAAGGGGGGGGGGGTCGTGGGGGGGCGAAGGCCCCCCCATGTCCATTTGCAAATAACTGCTTTGGCGTGTAACTGTTATTAGTCGCTCATTATCTTGTAGAGCTATAGATTTACTCAGTACGAAAAAAGCATTTAACTATCATGCCTTCTTAATCATGGACAGAGTAAAGGGGAAGGTGTGGGGGGCGAAGCCCCTCCAATTCCTCTTGCAAACACCACTTTGGTGGGAGGGCGTGGGGGGTGAAGCTATGTTTATTTAATACTATTTAAAAAAAGGATTGAAACCTTCATGGCTTTATAATTATGGGCAGTGTAAAGGAGAGTTGTGGGGGGCGAAGCCTCCCATGTCACTGTGTAAACAACTGCTGTGGCGTGTAACTCTTATTATTCACTCATAATCTTGTAGAGCTAGATTTACACAGTAAAAAAGCAATCAAACTATCATGGATTCTTAATTTTGGGAAGTGTAAAGGCGAAGTTGTGGTGGGGCGAATCCCCCCCACGTCCTTTTGCAAACATCTGCTTTGCGGGAGGGCGTGGGGGACGAAGCCCCTCATGTCCTTTTACATCCAACTGCTTTGCGGGAGGACGTGAGGAGCTAAGCCCCCCCATGTCCTTTTACAAACAACTGCTCTGCCGTGTAATTGGTCGCTTGTAGAGCCATCGATAGTTTTGTAGAGCTAAGTCTATTTAATACTATGAGAGAAAAAGCATGTAAACCATCATGGCAGCTCAAAGGGGGGGTGTGGGGGGCGAAGCCCCCCATGTCCTTTTGCAAACAACCGCAAAATGAAGCCCCCCCCATTATCTTTTTACAAACAACTGCTTTGGCGTGTAATTAGTCGCTGATAGGTTTGTAGAGCTAGGTTTATTTAAATACTATTATTAAAAAAGCATGTAAACCATCATGGTTTTATAATCATGGGCCGTCTTAAGGGGGGGTGTGGGGGGGGCGAAGTCCCCCCATGTCCTTTTTAAAACAACTGCTTTGGCTTGTAATTAGTTGCTTATAGTTTTGTAGAGCTAGGTTCATTTAATACTAATTGAAAAAAAAACATTTAAACCATCATGGCTTTATAATCATGGGCAGTGTAATGAGGGGGTTATGGGGGGAGCGAACCCCCCCTTGTGCTTTTGCAAACAACCGCTTTGGCTTGAGGGCGTGGGGGGCGAAGCCCCCTCATGTTCTTCTTACAGACAACTGCTTTGGCGTGTAATTAGTCGCTGATAGTTTCGTAGGTTTATTTAGCTAGGTTTATTTAATACCATTAGTAGAAAAGCATGTTAACCATCATGGCTTTATAATCATGGCCAGTTAAAAGGGGGGGCGAAGACCCCCAATGTCCTTTTTAAAACAACTGTTTTGGCGTTTAAATAGTTGCTGATAGTTTTGTTGAGTTAAAACGGGTCGCCGGAATTGTATCCCCCGGATTTGTACCCCCCAGAAAAAACGCAACGTCATTTTGACGTCACAGAACGGGGGGTACAATTCCGGCTGCGAACTTTTAGGACGGATAAATTATTATGTATTTTAATCAACTGACATTTCACGGTTGGCTTAACAGCTGCATACTTGATATAAATCCAATTAAACTTCTTAAGTCCGACCCCGGAATTGTCCCCCCTGGATTTGTACCCCCCGGATTTGTACCCGTGTGGTCAAATTCTTAAGTCCTACCCCGGATTTGTACCCCCCGGATTTGTACCCCCGTCGCCAAATCTTCAAGCCCTACTCCGGATTTGTACCCCCCCGTGGCCTTATACTTAAGTCTTATACCCCGGATTTGTACCCCTGTGCTCAAATCCAGTTTGACCGACCATGGAAATATACCGGGTCAATATTCGTTCTTGTTATTGACTTTTTTAATTAAATTCTCGTAAATCAACGGCTGTTCGATAAATTATTCCCTAATATTATTCTACGAATATGTCTTATTATTATTATATTGTGTAGTCTTATTCATCATTAAGTAAGCTAGAAAATCTGTCAATAATACGCGATGAAAGTATTGGATAAAATATTATTTTGAATATCTAAATTCATAAAAAATTTGTTAGTTTGATTATATATGTTTCACGTTTATGGTCTCGTATTACGTTGGACTGTTTGCCATGAAACTAGGTATAAATATGTAAAATGTCACGGAGGAGCTTTTTTAGCCATTCATTTCGTCCTATCTCAATTGGGGGTACAAATCCGGGGGGTACATTTCCGGGGTCAGACTCAAGGGAAATAATTTAATTGCAAACCATTTAGGTGTTGATGATTTAATAAAGTATTGGGGGGTACATTTCCAGTCGAGGGCTGTTTCTCGAGCGATTTAGGCCCCGCCTCCTGTGACGTCAAAATGACGTAGCGTTTTTTGTGGGGGGTACAAATCCGGGAGGTACAAATCCGCTACCCCGGTTCATTTAATACTAGTAGAAAAAAACATTTAAACCACCATGGCTTTATAATCATGGGCATTGCAAAGGGGGGGGGGTGTGGGGGGGCGAAGCCCCCCCATGTCTCTTTGCAAACAACTGCTTAGGCATGTAACTGTTATTAGTTTCTTATAATCTTGTAGAGAGTTAAAAAAGCATTAAAACTATCATGGCTTCTTAATCATGAGCAGTGTAAAGGGGAAAGCCATGGGGTTTAAACTATCATGGCTTCTTAATCATGGGCAGTGTAAAGGGGAAGGTGTGGGGGGCGATGCCCCTCCAATTCCTCTTGTAAACACCACTTTGGTGGGAGGGCGTGGGGGGCGAAGCTATGTTTATTTAATACTATTAGAAAAAAGCATTTAAACCTTTATGGCTTTATAATTATAGGCAGTGTAAGGAGGGGGATGTGGGGGGCCATGTCCTTTTGCAAAAAACCGCAAAATAAAGCCCCCCATTTTCTTTTTTCAAACAACTTTTTTGGCGTGTAATTAGTCGCGGATAGGTTTGTAGAGCTAGGTTTATTTAAATACTACTATAAAAAAGCATGTAAACCATCATTGCTTTATAATCATTGGCAGTCTAAAGAGGGAGGTGTGGGGGGGCGAAGCCCCCCCAAGTTTTTTTGCAAACACCGCTTTGCGGGAAGGCGCGGGGGGCGAAGCTATGTTTATATACATATATAAAGATAATTTATTAAGTAAATAATAAATTAACACCTTCTTATAATTTACAAGTTGCTGAATAACAAAGGTTGCAGAATAACAAAGGTTTTCCACACATGTCACTTCTTCGAAGACTTCAAAGTTCTGCTTTTTCTTCAATTCATTTGCTATGATTGATCTTATTGTGTGGTGGCGTTTATTTCGTAATAGTTCCCCATGGGGGCAAGATCCAAGGACGTGTTCAATAGATTCAAATTGATAAGTCTCGGCGTCAGGACAATGCCTGCACCGTGTTCCATCCTTGGATCTGCCGGGGACTGATCTCAAAGGTGCCACATCACCAATGATTTTCAATGCGTCTTTGTATTCAGAGTTTGACAGTCCACATTTTCTGTGAAAATGGATATTTTCCGATTCGCTCTCTTGGAATAAAATGACGCCTCTACCCTTACGGGGAAGAGAGCACCATTTTTCATACTCTTCTTGCTGTAAGGTATTTCTTAATTTTTTTGAAGAGAAACGTTTTGAATCATATTCTTCTCTACTTAATCGTAATTTATCTATGCAAGCTTCATTTTCTTTTTCTTCATTAAAATTTTTGTACTATTAGAAAAAAAGCTTTTAAACCATCATGGCTTTATAATTATGGGCAGTGTAAAGAGGGGGATTTGGGGCTTGCAAACAACCGCTTTGGGGAGAGGACGTAAGGGGCGAAGCCCCCCACTTTCTTTTTACAAACAACTGCTTTGGCGTGTAATAAGTCGCTGATAGGTTTGTAGAGCTAGGTTTATTTAAATACTATTATTAAAAAAGCATGTAAACCATCATGGCTTTATAATCATGGGCAGTCTAAAGGAGGGGGTGTGGGGGGGCGAAGCCCCCCCATGTCCTTTTTAAAACAACTGCTTTGGCGTGTTATTAGTTGCTGACAGTTTTGTAGAGCTAGGTTCATTTAATACTAATAGAAAAAAACATTTAAACCATCATTACTTTATAATCATGGGCAGTGCAAAGGGGGGGGCGTGGGGGGCGAAAGCCCCCAAGTCCTTTTGCAAACACCTGCTTTGGTAGGAGGGCGTGGGGGGTGGAATTTGTGGGGCGAAGCCTCCCCTGTCCTTTTACAAACAACAGCTTTGGCTAGAGGGCGAGGGGGGCGAAGCCCCTTCATGTTCTTTATACAAACAACTGCTTTGGCGTGTAATTAGTCGCTGATAGTTTTGTAGAGCTAGGTTTATTTAATACTATTAGTAGAAAAGCATGTTAACCATCTTGGCTTAATAATCATGGTCAGTTGAAAGGGGGAGGTGTGGGGGGGCGAAGCCCCCCATGTCCTTTTTAAAACAACTGCTTTGGCGTGTAATTAGTTGCTGATAGTTTTGTAGAGCTAGGTTCATTATTTAATACTAATAGAAAAAGAAACATTTAAACCATCATGGCTTTATAATCATGGGCAGTGTAAAGGAGAGTTGTGGGGGGACGAAGCCCCCCATGTCCCTTTGTAAACAACTGCTTTGGCGTGTAACTCTTATTAGTCGCTCATAATCTTGTAGACCTAGATTTACACAGTAAAAAAAAGCATTCAAACTATCATGGATTCTTAATGTTGGGCAGTGTAAATGCGAAGTTGTTGGGGGGCGAAGCCTCCCTATGTCCTTTTGCAAACATCTGCTTTGCGGGAGGGCGTGGGGGACGAAGCCCCTCATGTCCTTTTACATCCAACTGCTTTGCGGGAGGACGTGGGGAGCGAAGCCCCCCCATGTCCTTTTACAAACAACTGCTCTGCCGTGTAAATAGTCGCTTGTAGAGCCATCGATAGTTTTGTAGAGCTAAGTCTATTTATTACTATTAGAAAAAAAGCATTTAAGCCATCATGGCTTTATAATAATGGCCAGTGTAAAGAGCTGGATGTGGGGGGGGCGAAGCCCCCCCATGTCCTTTTGCAAACAACTGCTTTGGCGGGAGGTTGTGGGGGGCGAAGCCCCCCATGTTCTTTTTGCAAACAACTGCTTTGGCTTGTAATTAGTCGCTGATAGTTTAGCGTTGCTAGGTTTATTTAATACTATAAGAGAAAAAGCATGTAAACCATCATGGCAGCTCAAAGGGGGTGTGTGGGGTGGCGAAGCCCCCCCATAGCCTTTTTGAAACAACTGCTTTAGCGTGTAACTGTTTTTAGTCTCTCATAGATATTTAGAGCTAGGTTTACTCAATACTAATAAAAAAAGCATTCATACCATCTTGGCATGTTAATAAAGGGGCAGAGTATATCTGGAGTGTTGCATACAAATGCTTTGGCGTGTAACTGTTTTTAGACGCTCATAGCCTTGTAGAGCAAGGTTCACTCAATACTAATAAAAAAAGAAAAACTCATATCATTATGGCACGTTAATCATGGGTGTCGTAAATGGGGGGTGCGGGGGGCCAGGCCCCCCATTTTCTTCGGCAAACATAATTTATTAGTGGTTCATAATTTTGTAGAGCTAGGTTTACACAGTAAAAAAAGCATTCAAACCGTCATAGCTTTTTAATCACGGGCGGAGTAAAAGGGGTGGTCTGGCCGGGGGGGGGGGCGAAGCCCTCTCATGTCCTTTGGCAAACATAATTTATTCGTCACTTATAGTTTTGTAGAGTTTGCTCAATTCTAATAGGAAAAAACATTTAAACCATTATGGCTTGATGAACATTTCGTCAGCTGTTCAACAACAAAACACAAAAAAAACATTTTGTCGCCACAGTGTGTGGCCAGCCTAATTGTCAATTATTTTAGAACTTTTGAAACAATACAAACACGTTGCTCGTAAATTAACAAAATAATGCTTTGGTAATATCTGAGTTCACTCATCCCATTACGCGCAGAATAAGCGTACTCCTAGTTAATTGGAAGTCAAATCGATACGATCCTTATAAATACCGATACGATCCTTATAAATTCCAAATTAAACAACTTATTATTCCCGGTATAATTATTATTCTTTATTTAAGTTCATTACTCAAAACTTTGTCTGTCGAAACAGTTCCTTATAATTACCTTATGCACTTTTTAGCTTAAATAAATTAAGGGGTCAAGTATTTCATTTTTGCTGGTATTTTCTATTCTTTATTAAATCTATTAACGTCAAAAATGGCTCTCCAGGGGGGAAAATATAATTCGTGGAATAAGATCCTCGAGACCGCGTTTGCAGGAATCATGTCAGAGACCGAACCTTTCCACAATTAATTAAATAACTGCCCACTATGCTACAGCCCAAAGTGCTATAAAGCACGTCTACGATGCAGAATCTGGGTCCCTGAAGGCGCAGTATCTTGAAGCACAAAATAACTTCTTAGTAAGAGGAAGAAGAGAGGATAAGGGAATAGCAAACAATGCGCTCAAGATGTCATATGATCTAAAACATAGAGCACTAAGAAAGGAAGCTAGTACCACTTAGGCCTATATCTCAGAAGCCAACAAAAAGGGCAGTGCAGTCTGGAAAGTTATCAATAGCGAAAGGCAAGAAAAGAAATACACTCCTATCACAACACGTCTCACTATTGGATCGAAGATCATCGAGGATCCTGAAGCTCTTTCAAATGGGTACTTTACCTCAATAGCAGAATAAACACTGTTGAAAATCCAGGCGGAGAAAACTAATCACATTAATTCATATGAATGGAATGTTGATCATCCAACGATTGTTTTCCCTCCTACCAGAGAGGAGCTCGTTAAGTTTATTCGTGATATGAAATCTAAAACCTCTTCTGGCCTGGACGAATTCTCTTCAAAGATGTTAAAGATTTGCCAAGCAAACTGATAACACCACTATGTCATGTCACAAATCTGAGTTTCATCCAAGTTATGTCCCAAAGAGTATGAAGATATCCAAAGTCATTCCCCTCCACAAAACAGGTAGCAAATGCGAACTGGGCAACTACAGGCCTATCTCTTTGGTTTCTACCTTTTCTAAGTTAATGGAGAATTTTCTCCTAAAATGTACTTTTACTAGAATTTTACAAGAATCCAGTATTGCAGAGGTGTTATTTAAATGGCGGAAACCCCGTTACGGGATTTATTTTGAAGGCATGGGAAGTCTCCTGCGCAAGTCCCAAGCATATTTTCACTGTTACTGAAGGGTAAGGTAAGTTTAGCATTAGAGCTTTTATTACTGTGCAATCTTTTGTTCACCTACTATGAATGTTAAATTTTTTCATCTCTGTTGCACCTAACAACATCTGTTATAATATATGAATTTTTAGACAATTTCACTAGAACTTAATTCAAATAAAATTTTCCTATATTAAATGTAAAAAAATACCGTAACTAACAAAAAAATTCAGTTAATGTAATATATAATATTATTATCATGCAATAACGTGTGCATTATCATATTCAAAATGTACAGAATTTAATTTTGAATAAAACGCCACCATTCTCAGGTTTGTAAGTTAAAAAATGCGTGTAGCATTGTCCAAAATATAAATGTACTACAAAAATTCAAAATGGCTGCCGTTTCCTCAAAGTGGCGGAAACCCCCCCGTCATGGGATTTTTTGGGACTTTTGGTTTTTAAGCTTGAGGAGTATCCCTTACAAGTTCCAAACATTTTTACTGTTATTTTGAAAGGTAAGTTTAAATTAGCCTTGGAGCTATTATTACTATAAAAATAAGAAAGAATGAAAAATGCACTTTTGTTTACCTACTATGAATGTTAAATTTCTTCATGACAGTTACACCTAATAATCATTGTTATATACGAATTTTATAGAAAATTGTTTGGGTACAACCTTATTTCAAATAATAATTTCCTACATTAATTTTAGAAAAAAATGTATCGTGTTTTATTTTAAAACGTGATAAAAAAATTAAAACAATTGATTTTGATGTGATATATAGTGCTAATATCGTACAATGACGTTTACATAGTTGTATTCAAAATGTTCAGAATTTGATTTCGAATAAAATGACACCATTTCCAAGTCTGTAAGTTAAAAAATACGTTTGGCAATGTCCAAAATATAAGTGTACTACACAAATTCAAAATGGCTGCCTTTTTCTCAAAATGGCGGGAAACCCCCCACGGATTTTTTAGAACTTTTGGTTTCAAAGCTTGAAGAGTATCCCCTACATGTTCCAAATATTTTCTCATTGCTACTTTGAAGGGTAAGGTTAGGTTAGCCGTGGAGCTATTATTACTGTACAAAGAATGAAAAATGCACTTTTGTTCACCTACTATGAATGTAAAATTTCTTCATGATTGTTACACCTAACAACCATTGTTATATATGAAATTTATAGAAACTTTTTCGCACTACAACCTTAATTGAAATAATATTATCCTACAGTAAATGTAGAAAAAATGTATCGTAATTTATTTTAAAATGTTACAAAAAACCTAAAAAAAAATTTTGATGTGATATAAAGTGTTAATATCGTGCAATAACGTGTATATAATTGTATTCAAAATGTACAGAATTTAATTTAGAATAAAATAACACCATTTCCACGTCTGTAACTTTAAAAATACGTTTAGCATTGTCCAAAATATGAATGTACTAATTCAAAATGGCTGCCTTTTTCTCAAAATGGCGGAAAACCCGTCACGAGATTTTTTGGGACTTTTGGTTTTGAGGCTTGAGGAGTGTCCCCTACAAGGTCCAAGTGGTTTTCCTCTGCGTTTTTGAAAGTTGACCAAAAAATCTAATTGCACTGTAGGCCTACTACTATCGACAATAGCAGATGGTGGGCACACAGGGGTGGAATGTGACAAAGCTTTTGGGTGACCCCTCATTTTAAAAAGCTTAAAAAATAGGCGGTAGAGGTTGGAGGTCTCTAACGTGTTTTTATCCAAATTGGCAGCTTGCCAAAGTTCTGAATACAACACATTCTTGAAACTTGGCGTCTCCGACTTTTGAAGTTTTAATTTCACCTTTGGTGACGTAAAAATGAAATGCCTCTTGGAAAAATGTTATTAAATGAAAGTGTTATTAAATGAAAATGTTCTCTTTTGGTAATATATAAAATTTGTGAGTGCCCCCAAAAAAAGGGGATTTTGGGGACAACTCAACATTTTGAAATGTAAACCCCTTTTGAGTGACCTTTTTTTAAAAGAGCTTTAAAAAAGTAGGCGAATTGTAGAGGTTGGAGGTTGCTAACGTGTTTCTATCAAAAGTCAACTTGTCAAAGTTTTAAATACAACTCTTCTTGAAACCTGGCGATTAAGACTTTTAGAGTTTTTAAATTTCACCTTTGGTAAATTAAAGACTGAAAAGACTCTTAAACAAAATTTATTAAATGAAAAAGTGGCCTCTTTTAGTAATAGTTAAAGTTTTGAGGGTCCCGCAAAAATTAAGGTTTTTGGGGGCAACTCAAACTTTTCTTATAAAAATCTCTTTTTGAGTGATCCCTTACTTTAAAGCGCTTTTGATGTTTTTATGTCTTAAAAAGCACTTTAAAATGAAAGGTCACTCAAAAGAGGGCTACGTTATAGTAAAGTTAAAGTTGCCTGAAAATCCCACATGGTTGTGGCACACTCAGAGTTTTAAATATTACGAAAAGAGGCCACTTTTTCATTTAATAGCGTTTGTTCATGATTCATTTAAATTTTTACGTCACCAAAGGTGAAATCCAAGCTGACAATTGGGATAGAAACACGTTAGAGACTTCCAACCTCCACCATTCGGCTATTTTTTAAAGTTCTTTAAAATGAGATGTCACCCTAAAGGGGTTTGCATTTGCAAATTTTGACTTGCCCCCGGAATACCCCATGTTTGGGGGACACTCAAAACTTTTCGTAACGTCAAAAATAATTTGGGTTAGGTTAGTATCATCCCCAAATGTTAATTGTTTGTCTTAGCAAACAACACAAATTAAAGAGGGGGACGGACTTTTTTATACACCGTATATACTCAGTACACACACAGTGGTTCTGTGAATGTCTACCTACAGGGGTTGTGCATTAATGATACTAAAATTTCCCTGAAATAATTAAGAGATTTGCCTAAAACGTACCGTAGGCCTAGTAGATGTCGTAACATCTAGATGTCGTAAAGTAGATGAAGGTTAGTGTTTTTGAATTAAACTGTGACTTATATTACAATACAACAATAAATAATTGTAATTTTAATTTTAATATTTTTGTGTTAATTTATTACAACATTACAATACATTTGATTATTAAAACAATTGAGTTTTTGCTAGCACATTACTTTAAAAATCTTTGTTTTCAGTTTATATGCACCTCTATGATGTTTCGTCCAGGAACAATATAGTCGTTTGGTTAACATCCCAATTTGTTGTGAATAGAAGTAAAACACCGTACAATTTTGGAGTTTTTGTATTTTAAATACTAAAAACTTTAAACTTTTCAGGCAAGTTCCTATTTGGCCAAAAATGATCACTGAGTAACAGGTTTTCAAAAAAATACCTTCAGTTGGGAATGGCTCTTTCCGACGCTGCCAACCAATAATATGTTTATCATGGAAAATAATAAGTGAGAAATCGTATACTGTAACATTAGATTGTACATGCACAATTTATAAATTTTAGAACATTTTACTCATGCTGTTTTTGTTAGAATTATGATGCACTTCCTTAGTCAATGAAAAAGTTGCGTCCCACATAGTGGGCTCTAATTTCAATATTTATCCACAACTCCTTTTTAACAGAAAATTATTAAAGAACATCCTTTTAGATACCGAATTGCTCATTTTCAAACAATAACCCCTGATATCGCTTAGTTCATTAGCTGTACTCTTTTGTGAAACACAATTTTAAACTTCTGACACAAGCGTTTCCAGACATTGGAAGATAAGAATTACACATATTTGAGATTGTGCGTAAAATAGATAAGTAGCAGCGTTTGAATATTTAGGAGCTGGAGCGACTCAACTCGCCCAAAACAGACGGGTCGTGCCCGGGCGACTGACTGTCGCAATGACAGAGTGGGTCGTGACTTTTCCTTTCGCCTGAGATTATAAACCAGTCAGTTGTGTCATTGAGTCACTGAAAAATATATTTTTACTTTAAATAAGCCTGTACCCCTGTTCCAGCAGACCTGCTTACTCAGCGGTTGCCAAGTGCTTGGATAAATTATTTAGGTGAAGCCTCACATCAAGTGAAATCAGCGTACGACCTTAGTTAAGCATGCAAAAATATTCTCCTTGAGATAACATGGGCAATAGGGCGTAAGTATGCAAGTTTACTGCCACGAAAATTTGAAAATGGGGGATTTATCAAGTAGATCTCAACTATTGACATAATTCAGGAGATCTCAATAAATAAGCCTTATCGAGCTTATTAATACCATGTTTTATTAAGAAGTTGACTATTTTATTGTTCATATTCAGAAATATGTGAGGAACTCATAAAATTTTATTTATTTCCCAGACAAGGTTAACATTAGGACAACAAATTGTGCTTACCAATTCAGTCTATATAAACAAATCCATAAATTAGTGTCAACGATTTCAAAACGTAACAAATTTAATCACTAAAGAAATACAGCGTAATTCATTTAATGTAAGCTGTCTGCAACTATTATCTATTATTGCCTATTCCTATTCATTACGCTAGAGGTTATTTCGTGATCAGGACCCCTCCTGCAGTTCTGAATTGATTTGAATTATTTAGGTGTCGTTTGAAAGAAATCGGCGTGAAGTTGTGCAGGAAATAAAATTGATGGTTAGAGGTAAAAGCCCTAGTTGCCCATTATGTTTCGTATTTGTCTATAAGAGTTAAAGATAGGCCTAACATGGGAATAGATGTTACCAACAGACTTAAACAAAAACGTTAAGCTGGTGATAAGCTTTCGTATTCGTCCATTAGATTTAACATTGTGCAGCAAAGGTGTTACGGAGTAGCTGATTTGCTGATTTTAATAACCATTTATTTACCAGCTGACCATAAACAAAAACCTAAAAGCTGCTGAGCAGCATGTGAGGTCTGCTGTGACAGCAATATTGCCATCAAATAAGTCTGATTTTAACTTATTAATGTGAACGTGGGCCTAATTTTACAAAATAACCCTTGCTTGAGGAGCTGCTGAGCAGCATGTGAGGTCTGCTGTGACAGCAATATTGCCATCAAATAAGTCTGATTTTAACTTATTAATGTGAACGTGGGCCTAATTTTACAAAATAACCCTTGCTTGAGGATAAATGAAATTTAAACATTATTCCCCATATAAAAGTTCATAATTTGTTTGTATATTACAAACATCAACATTAACATTGAGGATTTTTTTCAATTTATATTCCGAGTGAACCATGTTAAGTTGAGTAGACTTAAATTTATCTTTCGAGCTCTCAGATTTGTCACTTGCGTCATTTTCCAAAGAAAAAATAATCACACGTCACAAATTATGATTTGTTCAAATAGTTTAAAGATGACATTCAAACATTTTAAATTATTTGATCCTTTTACCATTCTTTTACATTCTTCATGTCAAAAATCAACATAAGTACCGGATCTATTTATTTAGACGTATTATGCAACAAGACGTTGTGGAGCCGAATTTTCTCACTTGACAGTGCACTGTGTTCGCGCATATCGAGCTCGAAACGTATTCGTGATTTATTGAAAACTTAAAACTATAATAAATTATACCAACTTAACTAATTCCGCAGAGTGCTGACTAAAGGAAATACTCTCCTAAGGGCTCTCTATATTAAATTATTAAGGGCACTCTATATTAAATTAATTTGTTTAAACAAAGTAAAATGGAGTTTCATGACAAAATTCGGCTCTACAATGTCCTTTTCATGCTTTCAATTTCAAAAACAATCAAAATAATTGTATTGCAGTTGAATTAAGTATTTAAGTTGTCAAAGAAAACATTTTATAATATGAACCGAACATTTATTTTTGTAAGGTCATGTAAAACTGCACGTGTTGTAGTTGGAATAACCGTTCGATTGTACGTACCCACGTACTGTGTTGTGAAAGTAAAATGGAAATTGTCTTTCACCCAGGCTAGGCTGTAGACCGAAGGTGCTGGCCTATTTACCGACCAACAGTGCTTTCATTCCGACATGACGCTGATGTTACTACAGTCTCCTATTCGACTACCTGTAGATTAGCCAGCGAGTTTTTCACTGATATCCATATCAACTTTACAGTTTCTCATCAATGTTGGTTGGAAAGAGAAGGTCGATAACCAGCCCGAGCGGATCGCTGAGTGCAAAGTTCACTCGAAATATACATTGAAAAAATTCACTGGACATTAAAATCCTCAAGGTTGATGTTTGTAATCTATATAATTAATGCGCCAACACGAAATTTGTCTTATGAACTCCTCCGTCATTTCTTAACCGATTTCGATCATTGACGGCTCATTGGAAAGAGCGTGTCGCGTAGATTTGCAAACCGGCCTTACATTTTTGAAAAAGTCCCTTGGGCTCTGCCCCATTGGCTTTTAAAGTTCCCATGTTATCCTTATGAAGAACATAATTGTTTAAAATTTGATCAGCTGGATAATTTAATTGCTGATATTTTTTAATTTGTGTAAACATAACCCTCAAGACGGATCGTGTTAGCATGATTGTGTTTTAATTTGTCGCCATTTGAATTATCGCTCTGCTAGAGTAGCGCACGATTCCGTGCGCTCGGATCCACTAGTATATATTTGATTTACCAACAAATTATGACATTTTATAATGGGGAATAATGTTTACATTTTATTTATCCTCTGAGTGGGTCGCCGGAAGGAGCGGGTTAAAGGGAGGTAAATCCCTAAAATGATTTTAGTTGTTTACGTATAAAATAATCTATATAATTAATACGCCAACACGAAATTTGTCTTATGAACTCCTCCGTCATTTCTTAACCGATTTTGATCATTGACGGCTCATTGGAAAGAGCGTGTCGCGTAGATTTGCAAACTGGCCTTACATTTTTGAAAAAGTCCCTTGGGCTCTGCCCCATTGGCTTTTAAAGTTCCCATGTTATCCTTATGAAGAACATAATTGTTTACATTTTGATCAGCTGGATAATTTAATTGCTGATATTTTTTAATTTGTGTAAACATAACCCTCAAGACGGATCGTGTTAGCATGATTGTGTTTTAAATTTGTCGCCATTTGAATTATCGCTCTGCTAGAGTAGCGCACGATTCCGTGCGCTCGGATCCACTAGTATATATTTGATTTACTAACAATTTATGAAATTTTATAATGGGGAATAATGTTTACATTTTATTTATCCTCCGAGTGGGTCGCCGGAAGGAGCGGGTTAAAGGGAGGTAAATCCCTAAAATGTTTTTAGTTGTTTACGTATAAAATAATGCCCTCTTGCAGCAGACCTGCATACTCATCAAAACATATTTCAATCCAACTCCACAGGGAGATGTGACATGTTTTGTAATCTCCATAAGAATAACATGGGGAATGAGTATGCAGGTTTGCTGCAACAGGTACGTTAAAAATGGGTGGGTTTATTTCAATATTTATAGATCTGAACTATAAGTCATTTTCAAGGTTTTATCAAGATATGTTAAATCGTCCAATCTCACTCACCCCCAGAAAATCAACTGAGATTTTCATCCTTCCCAATATGAAGAGGTTGGGTATTCTTAAGGATTTTGATTTTTGTATTGAAATGCAAATAGCATTGATGTTATATGCATTATTTCTGAGTTAATTTTGTTGAAAATATTGGGCCAGATAATTTATTTAGGTGAAGATTGATTCCTAACTGTTGTAATTTTCGAGTTTGGTGACAAGGGTTGTCAGCAAATAGAGGAATATTGTTTTTTGGGAATACTTTTGTCATGTGGTTAATGTCAGTGGCGTACGCAGGATTTATTTTTGGGGGGATACACCGGGGGGCCGGGGGAAATTTTCATAAATTACAACTGTAAATTCGCGTTTTTAGGCAATGTAGAGGCATAACAACAAACAGAATAACTCCCGAAATTTGAACTAATTTGAGGCTGCTCAGAGATTAAATTCTGAAAATTTTAGATCACATTGGAATTTCAGCAAAATGTTTTTACACGATCAAAGAAATAGCATATTTGTATTATTAGGTCTAACATTAAAAGACAGATGAGAAAGTCATTCAAGGACTATGCGTTCTTACATTGGAAAAAAAATTTTATTTCCATTTAATCTCAAAGTAAAAACTATATCTCTTACTCTCATTTATTGCACACCTCAGACCTTCTGGACAACCAAGCTATGATGTACACGCAAGCATCAAATGCTAATAATAATCGCATAATAGTGGTACGTCGAACAAGTAGATCACCGGAAAAATTTGACCATCTCCGAAATTTGATAGACTTCACAAATCTGCCTAGATTTGAAGGCGAGTCTTGGTTTTCATGCAACGTAGGCATACGATTTTCGTCTAGTCTGTTGCGATGCTGCTACGAGATCGTCCGACAGACGAATAGTGTAAAGTACATGGCCTTGAGAAGACGACAATATTCGTATGCCGCATTTTCACATCGTGATTTTTTACCATGAATATTTCACGTAATATGATGAGTCTTTTGCCACATCTGACGACAGTGGTGATGGCGGCAATATCGCGGACACCATTAACGGCATCTGTTGTCATCTGGGGTTTTTGCTTGCCTTATATGTTCTTATAAGGCCAATTACTCCCGCCAATTACTCACGATAACCGAAATAGGTAAATATATCCTAATCCAATATAATAACCGAATCAATTATCTTTAAAATAATAGAATTGAACTATTTAAACCCTTATAAAAGTTTAGTGAGTAATTAATGTGTAGTCTCTGTTTTACGGCAAGTTTAGTGATACCACCACCTTCATTATGAACGAGATATTAATCTTCCAACAAATTTCCCAACATCCCCAAAAATTTCGGGGGGGGATGTATCCCGATATCCCCCCTGGGTACGCCCCTGGTTAATGTAAGCTATGAAAAAATGGTCCATAATTTATCCTTACGGAACTCCGCTTGGAATCAACAATATTTAGATGACTGGACGGACATTACTTTAGATTTTGTTCCTCTATATCAGTTTCATTCAGTTGGGATGTGTCGCTCATGTAGTTCTATCCATGCGAGTACATTCCATCGCATCGATACGATACATTCCAAGGCCTTGCTGAGATCTTCAAACGTTCCTATTACAGTCTCACTTTATTCCATAGTAAGTTAAGTGGTGTCTAATGCTGTAAAAATAAGTAGGTTATTGTTAAATATCGATTACGTGAGAACTAAATTTATCAGCAGAAAAACTTTTCTCCATATACTATGTAAGCTAGTAATTACTTTAAAAGACGAACGTTCATGAAAGAAAATGATATTAAAATTTACAAATGTAAATGTAAATTTTATAAAAGCAAAATTATTAGATTTAATTTTTACCTTAAACAAAAATTTTACAGCAACTGCCTAACACACCCTAGGCACTTTGTGATGTACTGAGTTTCGTCGTGCACATGCTGTAATTTTGATTGAAATAATCGAATTACACTATGTCCCCCAAGCGAGCATGAAGTGACTAGGCAGCGATAGGCATTCAACGAAGTGCACAATTACATGAAGTGAATACGTCATGTTAATAATTTATTAATGAAAAGGAACGAGTGGTTTTTGTACCAGAGGACGTCAAATGACAAGTTATCATGGTCCTAATCTTAAGTCTTACCGTGTCTAGTTTACTATATAGTAATGATAATTTATCCACCCTCATTCGTAAATTGACGTGTCCTACTGTTCAGCATACCCTGAGAGGAATTTGAAAATTCAATTTTTACAGTACATGGTTACTTGAGTCCTCTGAACCATAGCGCAACTGTGCGTGTAGTGGAGTTTCCCAGTCTGGTTTGTTACGTATTCTAATTACTCGTGCTCGTGTGGCAAGCATTAAACAACAACGTGGGACTGCGCGGAGAAATTATTGTCGCCACAATTCGCTATCTAGCCTAACCGCCATAATCAACGTTTTAATTAACTCAATGAAATGTTGTGCTGGCAGCGATTTCACTATTAGTTCATGTAGATATTAGATACATTAGTTGAAATGGCGACCTACCCAGGTAGGTATTTTAAGCCAAGTATGAATGACAGATGAGTGAAGGATGATTGTGGCGCGATCTTGTAGTCTTGTTACTGACTAAGAAATGTAAGGTTTACTACAGAAACCTTATAGTGTTCATCAAGTTTTTAATTAAAAATTAACTAACGTAAACCGCAATTCCTGGAATTATTTTGTTTGAAGCTCTCGTAGTTTAAAATTATTTGCTATTTGCTAGTTGAGGGGTCTCTCGTTAGTGCATGGAACCTATAAAACTGTTTGAACGCCATTAAAGATCAGTTTTTGCCAATTAAATCAAATAAATATACCTATCTTACCTATTTCACCCGGCAACTGACTGTTGATACTCGATGAGACTCTCGAACTGCATAATTTTTTACGTTTTTATGTGTTATAAGTTGAGCACAAGACAGAATCCATCGCAAACTTATTTAAAACTTATTTAGGATATCCGAAGCAGATTAAAACGATTTTCGGAACTCCCCTTTTTTATGTTGCTATACAGCTCATTTTTGGGCAGTTTTTTGTGGGTTATGATAGACGCACTAAAATTTAATATTTTGTTTGTTAACGGCCCCATAAAACAATCGAGCGTGATTTCAAATCATGGGTAAATGGGCGGATGTATAAAGTGCGATTAAGCACAAGCCCTGTTTTTTTAACAAAAAATAAACAATCGCTTTCAAAAACAATCGTGCCTACATAGATAGATATTGGGAAAATGGCGGGAAAAGCTTTTTGCGAGTGACGTAAACCATCTCGATGATATTTACCATAATATTTAATAACTATGGATAAACGACGCCGGCGCCGGTTGTAATGCGAGAGACGAGAACAGCCTACAGAACCATCGCCTGTTTACCGACTGTAAATAAACAAATTGGCTGCAGAGTTATGCAATAAATAATAGTGTCTAACTTTTTTATTGTTCTGAGGTCATTTAACTAAAATCCCTTGATGAACCATATTTTCAAAATCCGACTGGGGCAGCCTCTATTATTAGTTTGGTAGAGATCCTCATTTTTTCGTCCAATGCGAGTTAACAGTTATAGCTTTTAATTTTTTAACATTTTCTGAGGAGTGTCCCTAGACAACGCCCTTAGGTCCGCCGGTATCCCACCCCCTTGACAAAGGTCCATCTACGCTATTGACTCACGCTCTATCGGTTAACCTATAGATCAGATCTCCGTCCAAACACAAGGCATACATAATGTGCGGTAGGCTACGTGATCGATTTTCCCTTGACCGTGACAATACCGCAGACGTGTTTGCGTGGGAACGTCGTCAATTTCGGTTCCAGTTCCGGTGTTCCAGGTCCGGTACCATACCGTTCCTTCGTTCCCGTTACGTTCCTCGTGTTTGTGCTCCATTTTCCGACGGTCACAGGCGACTGCTCATCGCTCCATCTGCCCCACATTCGACAAGTATCGCCGCCATACAGCGGCCAGCCGGCTTGATCACTATAGGGATTCGTCGCCGTTGTCGACGGCAAGATGCTGCATTGTCATGTTGTGGTGGAAATAGAAATGCAAGGGACCTTTTTGATTAAATGTTATTTTTAAAATCAATAAAACAATTAAATACTTAATGCAAGAGCGTAAATAAAAAAGCTAATGATGCAGTAACTAATTTAGTAGTAACAATAAGACTACAAGATCACGCCACAATCATTCTTCACTCATCTGTCATTCATACTTGGCTTAAAGTACCTACCTGGGTAGGTCGTCATTTCAAATAATGTATCTAATGTACCCTAACTCATGGAGCATGGAGCCAGAGGGCGGACGCAAAACATACTTTAAATTCAGTGGCGGATCCAGAGGGGGGGCGAGGGGGGCGATCGCCCCCCCCCCTCAGGCCCCGATTTTGTTTTACGTTTTAATAGTTGGGGCCTGAAATGGGATTCACTTACACAAAAATGCATAGGGCTTGCACTTATTCAGATTAATGTATTAGAGTTATTTCTTAATATTCAATCCAACCATCCCATTTCAACATTGTCTAATTGAGGTTATATATTTTGACTAAATAACTGTCTGCATTCCTACTAAATTGTGGAGTTAAACGTGGTAGTGCGCGGAGGGGTAATATCGTTCTGGCATCGTGCTCTACCTTTAATCGGCAATTTGACGAAACACAACGCAGTTGTTTTGTGTACGGTTCGGTTCGGTTCTGTTATTTTAGCGATAAGAAACCGAGAAATATTAAAAATAATCGATTTAGCAGTCTATGTCTATTTATCATACGAAAAGGATCAAGTCGCTTAAATGGGAAATAACATGGCGGGCGACTGCAGGCTCCATTTCCCAAATGTGCAAGCCCGCACTGACAGAGTCGTCAGGGGCATTACAAAACTAGTCTCTCCTGACATCTATCAGCGGATAAGTGAACTACTTCAAGTTTTTCGTTGTAGAAGAATATTGTCTACGTCCGAAAATCACCGTCTTGATAGTGTATTTCTCTTTTATTCCTCGGTATTCTGCCTTCCGAGTTAATTGAGGTCCCTTTTCTAACTTCTCACTTTTTTTGTTTTTTTAACAATGAAATTGTAAGTGTATCACGTATCTTTTTGTTCAGTTTTAAAGATCTAGTTTTCAGCTTTATTTTGATACCTAATTCATTTCTTAAATACTAGACTAAAAATAAGTATTCTGTGAACGTTTGAAGTTCCGGGCTCTTATTACTAAAATTACCTGGTGGACCGAGCCTTGCTCGGTGCTATTTCATGTTTACCAGTTCATCTAGTTACTATAAAATATTTCAATGTCATAAAATTGATAAATAGAAACCTTTTTTATTGCTCCATGGACTCTTCATCCCATTTGCTGTTTTTTTCCTTGATGGCTGTAGATTCCAAACAGCTGTTATGATTACTTCATTTGTTTACACTTTCCCTGTTTATTTTCGTTGCTATCACGGCAACCCATAAGGCCAATGTTAAATTTTTACAACTTTAAAATTCGATTTATTACGTTATTAGATTTTCTCTGGCCAAGTAATCTGCGTAAAAGACGTTTATTGAGTCATAAATTACTTATTTCCAGACTTTGAAGGAAATCCTCGGAGCCGTTTTTGAGATAAATGTGCAAGCAAGCATACAAGCAAGCAAGCACGATAACATTACTCATATAAGAGTATAGGATACCCGTTTTAACTAGTTAAAATTAAAATGCCAACAACTCAAAGGCAAAAAATTATAGCACTATAAATTATATGTCAAATTGTTTGTAATTTAATGCTGAATTTCAGGATGTTAATAACTCAAAACCGGAAAATTTCGACTTGATGTCCCTTTTCACTTTCCGCATCACTTACAATGAACCTCACTAACCCCCGCGATCGCGATGAACCAAAACGTTTCTAATACTGTAGGCTGAAGAAAATAACGTACTGTATTATGATTAACTAAACTCTAAATTAAGTGCCTTAAATGCTTAAAAACCCATATCATTTAAGTCTAAATTTTAAAATTTTCCCGGGGGAGGACCCCCGGACCCCTTTTGTCTGGGGGGTATTCCATACCCCCCAGGCCCCCCGGAATGCGCCCCCCCCCTGAACAACTTCCTAGATCCGCCCCTGCTTTAAATCGTACTACACATAAGAAACAACTGTTTTCTGTGCCTTACTCTTGGCTGGAAAACTGCACTTTACCGATCACTGCACGGCAAATTTACCGTGCAATGCACAGCAAATTTACCGTGCAATAGGAAACTGAAATTACGGAAGTCGACAATCAAAACAATCAGCTGATTCCAGTAAACCGAAACAGCTGAATGCATGTTTATTGGTTACTTCAGAGGAATATAGGGGCAGCACTGGATGCAGTAAGAAAATGTTTGTTTATTATAGGCCAGGTTTGAAGAATTGCGAAACATAATAGTTTATGCAAGGAGAACGTTATGATTAAAATATGTTTTTTCAGAGTATAATGATGTAAAGTATCGTACGTCAAACGCCCGGTAAGTTTTACCGTACTCGCTTGAAAATCCCGCTCCCACGGTAAAATGGTACTCACTGGGCTATAGTAACGTAATATACTATTTTAGCATACTGACTTATTTATTTTGTTAAAGCTACTATCGCAGTTCCACAATTTTAATCCGTTCAAAGAATGTGTACAGAATTTTTAATTGGGCTGCTCAAAGTCAAATTGGTGTAATTCTTTTATTTGGCAAAACTGCTAGCAAAGTTTATATTTTGATTACTTACAGTTTGATACGTCTTTTGGTGAAATGAACTAAATCGTTATTCATTATCTGTAGCGTGTTGCCAGGGAGTGGCACAGTTTACTGTTCCTCATTGTTCTATAAAGACCGAATCTGTCATGAAGCAAAGTGGCCTATGTGTGTTATTTTTGAGACCGACTTACTCCACTGCCCTATAAAGAATTAGGCTTATATGTTTCTGGTTTGCTACATGACTCGAGTAACAATTTAAATTAAGCCAACTCGAGAGAACTGAAGAATTTTTTGATAGTATAAACGGAGTATTAGAGTTTTGAAAAGGGGAAAATGGTGAATAGACTATTACCACACTCATAGTAAATAATACTTGGTTATGACACCCTCTGATCTCGCTCCTCATCCATCCCATTTGTCAAGAGGTGCTTGTCATATTACAGCCCCCACTGGACAGTGGACTACATTATAACAAACTGCATTACCTACATCACAAGACAGACTAGTTTCTCTCTGAAAACTTATTTAACAGGCGCTCAATCAGTGTTTTTGGCCGAGCCAGTAATGTCGTGAGCGCGCGGTGACCCAGGCGAGGCGCGGTCCCACAATGAGTGACGTCACAGGCTCGGGTTGAGCAAAGCTGACGTCATCACATCCTTGGCTCGAGGCCGCCAAACCCACGGACCCGCATACTTACCGACACCTCCAGCGTTCAATCATGAAGTCCTATGAGGTAAAATATTGAGGATCGTGAGTACATTAAAAGCGGGGTATCGTCGGTCGAGGTCGCATGACCTCTGCTCTGATTCGGTTTAAAAAGTAGCCTGGCCGATCACCCGTGAATAATGTTAATGATCGAGATTAATGTTTTGTGCTGTTGTACTTTTTGTTTTAGAGATTTTAAATATATGTCGACAATTTATGTGTTTGATTAAAACTTTTTCGCTGAGATAGATAGGATAAGCAGTCTCGAAACTTTGGTCGTCTACTGTTTCAGGATTGGCGGTCAGGGTCTGTAAACATTATATTTTAAATAAACTGCTTCTCTGTTGTTCCCTAACATTAATTTGATTACAGTAACTGTATTGGGACTTTTTACTGTCATATAAAATGTTGTAATTAAGAAATTAATTTCTTTCTTCAACATGGTAGTTTGTACAAGAGGATTTTACTGTTTTTTCGTTGATACAACGAGTTGCAAGTTTGCAAAATCGTCAAATCGTTTGATAATTTCTTGATTAATTTTAAATTGTTTTATTACGAGTATTGCCTTGGGTAGGTTTAAATTAGTTCAAGCTCGTTATTGAACACGTTGAAGTATACACAACGCATATGCTAATTCATGCAAAGTTTTACCTTAAAGATGTATTTTAAAAATAAGTAGGGCCTATACAAAAATGCAAACATTAAAAAACAAATCATTATACCAGTCTTATTTCCACAACAAATGAAAACCATTTAAACCTAGCATGCCTTAATAATATTGATCTCCTAACTTTTCCCTTAAAATGCAGTAATATCATGCTCTTATTTTAAACCCATCGGCAGAATGTTAATAGTAGTTTATGCAACGATTGTATAATGAATGTCTTTAAGCCACGAGTGAGAT